>WNWK01027234.1:0-26508 GCA_009830355.1 Cherax destructor
CTGAATGTTGCACTCGGAAGGCATTTCTCTATCTTTCAGGTTGAACCAGGTCTCTGTTATAGCAATAATATCTATATTACCTGCACTTCAAGTAATCTTAGCTCATCTATCTTATTTCTTAGACTCCTACTATTTGTATAGTAAACCTCAAGGAGCTAGTCACTCGTTGCCCTCTACTATCTCTCTTGTTTGTTGATCAATTGTTTTGCATTTACAAACAACTTTATTTTGAATCTTATCTTTTAAACATAACCCTGGGGTATCCTGGAAATATCTGCTGTTTCCAGGCCTAATACCACAGCCTGATTATTTCCCACAAACACCCATACCTCTATAATCTATCAGTTTAAAGTCCTAGACAAGTCTCGAATGACCCCCTCAATCGATTGGCTAATGCAACCACTCCAGCCCCAGAGAGATGAACCCCATCCCTTGCATACATATCACGTTTGCCATAGAATTTGTCCCAGTTATCAATGAATGGAATTGCAAGTTCCTTGCAGTACCTGTCTAGCCAGCAATTTATACCAATTGCCCTAGACATCCATTCATTGCCCACTCCTTTCTGGCAAAATGCTACATATGATTGGGATACCTCCCTTAGACCTAACGACTTCTATGGCTGACCTATACTTATCTAGTAGCTCCTGTCTTCTGCCCTTCCCAATGTCATTACCACCAGCACTAAGACAGATAATAGGCTTGTTCCCATTACCTGACATAATATTATCCAACCTGCTGACTATGTCACCAATACCAGCTCCTGGGAGGCACACCCTCTGTCTGACCTTCCTGTCTCTGTTACAAAAGGCACGGTCCATATATCTTACCTGAGAGTCTCCCACAATCAGAATATTCTTACCTTGATTAGCAGGGAGTCAGTGGTCCTTTAACCTCACTGACCACTGAAGTACACTCGTCCTGGAGAACAGAGAATCGATTTCCTACCTTCACATCTTCACTATTAACCTTCCTTATCTTCCTTCTTCCTGAATTGTGAACCACTTGCCACTTAAAGCGGCTGCCACTTTCACTGTTGGTAACCATTTCCTCCTTACCAGCTCCAACCATCTCACACTCACTCCCACACCCATCTAGGCGAAGCTTCAGCCTCCTATTTTCCTCCTGAAGTAGTAGAACCTCCTTCTTCAACACTTCAACCTGAGATTCTAAAACACTGCAGTGAGCCATGTGCTCGGTATCACCCCACGCTAATTCCCAGACAGCTTAGGACAGGTATGACCACACGTGACCACTGACCTCAGCGTACTGAACTTGTCCTCGCCGGGAGGGACAACGTGTCCTCGCCGGGAGGAAGAACTTGTCCTCGCCGGGAGGAAGAACTTGTCCTCGCCGGGAGGAAGAACTTGTCCTCGCCGGGAGGGACAACGTGTCCTCGCCGGGAGGAAGAACTTGTCCTCGCCGGGAGGAAGAACGTGTCCTCGCCGGGAGGGACAACTTGTCCTCGCCGGGAGGGACAACTTGTCCTCGCCGGGAGGGACAACTTGTCCTCGCCGGGAGGGACAACTTGTCCTCGCCGGGAGGGACAACTTGTCCTCGCCGGGAGGAAGAACTTGTCCTCGCCGGGAGGAAGAACTTGTCCTCGCCGGGAGGAAGAACTTGTCCTCGCCGGGAGGGACAACTTGTCCTCGACTGGAGGGACAACTTGTCCTCGACGGGAGGGACAACTTGTCCTCGACGGGAGGGACAACTTGTCCTCGACTGGAGGGACAACTTGTCCTCGACGGGAGGGACAACTTGTCCTCGACGGGAGGGACAACTTGTCCTCGACGGGAGGGACAACTTGTCCTCGACGGGAGGGACAACTTGTCCTCGACGGGAGGGACAACTTGTCCTCGACTGGAGGGACAACTTTTCCTCGACGGAAGGGGGCAGCACGTCTCGATAACAAGTTGGAGCTAAAGAGAATGAGGACGTAGATCATGCGAGTACAAGGGGTTATTACCCCTTGTACTCCCACGTACTCACATTTAAACATTGACACTGATAACCTTACCTCATTCATGGATATTATTCCATCTTGCTCTCTTTTTGAAATGCTCAAATCCAATCATGCTCTGAAATTTCCTTCAGCAATACTTCAGTTGAGAAGAATGAAACGTCACAATACAATGGCAGTGGAACATTTCACAAAAAACCGCACTTAGGAGAGGAACCCAATGAACAAGTTTCGGTCCGTCTTGGACCCTTGTCAAGTCACGGCAGTTGTGATCTGACAATGGTCCTGAACCGAGCGAAACGTCGTCAGAGACTCCTCCCTATACCTTTGATGAGTTCCTTGAGTTTCTCTATTCCCGGAGCCCGGCCATGGGCCAGGCTTGTCTGGTGCTTGCCTGGTCAACCAGGCTGTTGCTGTTGGTGGCCCGCAGTCCCCACATATCCATCACAGCCTGGTTGATATGGCATCTGGTGAAGATACTTCTTCAGTTTCCTCTTGAAGACTTCTACACTTGTCCCTAAGTGTGGCTTTTTGATAGACTTTATACAGAGAAAGAGAGAAACAGGAATAAAATGAGATACCTGATCATCCATGCTGTGGTTCCTTATTGTGAGCTGCGAGCACTAATAGCCTGGTTGATGAAGCCTTCCATCTGAATGCTTGCTACGAAACTTATGTTGTTTTCTTTAAAACTGGGCTACGATAGCATTAAGAACTCGCTGTTGCTTTTCTCTGTTCAGTTGTTGAACGTTTTCTTTTATTATTATTAGTAATCAAAGTGTCTAGGAATGCCACTGTAGATTTTTATTCAATTTTACTTGCAAATTTCATGTTGAACATCCTTACAGTTGATTAATGTCACCAATTCACTTACGTGAGATGTACATCTTAAAAAAAATTAGAAAAGAGTCATCTACATACTTACGACAACACAAGGGTCTGAAGGCCAGTGGGTAATTATCCAACAATATCTGTTCATGATAATAACGAAAAAAAAGGCATTGACAAAGACTGGGGCGAGCGGTGACTCCATAGCGTCCCCATCAATTTGGGAATACAATTTATTGTTAAATGTAAACACCAAGACTGAAGCTGCAATTTTCAAAAGTCCAGAAAGGATTTTCCTACGTATACTATATATATATATATATATATATATATATGTCATGCCGAATAGGTAAAACTTGCGATTTTGGCTTAAATAGCAACGCTCTTCTTGCCGAATAAGACAAGCAAAAATTTGTGTATGCAATAATTTCACAAAGCATTCTGAACATAACGAAAAAATTATTGTAAACTTATCTAAAATATATTTAGTTGGATTACGCTAAATTAAATTGCGCTTGTTATAATAAGGTTAGGTAAGTTTTCTAAGATTCTTTTCGTACAAAAGTATTAATTTTTACATTAACATAAATGAAAAAAATATATCTAAGTATAAGAGAAAATTTTAGAAAAGACTTAATTTTAAATGAGTTCTTGCTAAATGACCAACTTTACCTATTCGGCACGAGATACACAAACACACACAGACTCCGAAGTGTCCCTGTTTGCAGATGATGTGAAGTTGATGAGAAGAATTCAATCGGACGAGGACCAGGCTGCAAGCCGGGTCCAGCGATTGGCTCCTGGAGTTCAACCCCACCAAGTGCAAAGTCATGAAGATTGGGAAAGGGCAAAGAAGACCGCAGACGGAGTACAGTCTAGGGGGCCAGAGACTACAAACCTCACTCAAGGAAAAATATCTTGGGGTGAGTATAACACCAGGCACATCTCCTGAGGCGCACATCAACCAAATCACTGCGGCAGCATACGGGCGCCTAGCAAACCTAAGAACAGCATTCCGACATCTTAAGGAATCGTTCAGGACCCTGTACACTGTGTACGTTAGGCCCATATTGGAGTATGCAGCACCAGTTTGGAACCCACACCTAGCCAAGCACGTAAAGAAACTAGAGAAAGTGCAAAGGTTTGCAACAAGACTAGTTCCGGAGCTAAGGGGTAGGTCCTACGAGGAGAGGTTAAGGGAAATCGACCTGACGACACTGGAGGACAGGAGAGATAGGGAAGACATGATAACGACATATAAAATACTGAGAGGAATTGACAAGGTGGACAGGGACAGAATGTTCCAGAGATGGGACACAGCAACAAGGGGACACAGTTGGAAGTTGAAGACTCAGATGAATCACAGGGATGTTAGGAAGTATTTCTTCAGTCACAGAGTGGTCGGGAAGTGGAATAGTTTGGGAAGCGTTGGAGTGGAGACAAGTTCCATACATAGCTTTAAGACGAGGTATGATAAAGCTCATGGCGCAGGGAGTGACCCAGTAGCGGCCAGTGAAGAGGCGGGGCCAGGAGCTATGTCTCAACTCCTGCAACAACAACTAGGTGAGTACTATATATAATAACACCCTTGGAAAATGCGGGAGATGTTGCCGCAGTAATGCTATGTAATTTTTTTGTGCCCTAATTTTGGCAAGAAATTTTCCTGAAGGAGAGAGGAATAATTGTGCAGGGTAAAGCGACTTATGTCGAACCCCTGTATATATAAAAAAAGCACACTGCACATACACTTAGTTTCGTTTTGACTGACCTGGGTTTAGGCTCTGACCCCGGGGGCGTTGACCCCCGGAAGCATCATTCAGGTGTCAGGTAGAGAACAGGGAGGCAATTATGTTTCACTAACTGTACTAATTATTCCATACCAGATTATACTACATAAGGCTGCTTATATTTTAGGTATTGTATTTAAGAATTATACCATAAAAGACTATACTGATTATGTTACATACTTTTAAATACTTGGCATATGGCAGGATAGACGGCACGGGTTTTAGAGGGTAAGATATAATTTGTTTACACAGCGATCGAATTTATCAGTTGATTAGGTACTTATTGGCATTGTTGTTCCAGCACTGAATACTGGCCCTTATGAGAAGAACTTGCTGTTGGTGGTGGTGCCGGGGTTCAGATGTTAAGAAAACGGTGCCAGGAAGTCAGATTTTAAGAGTGTCAGAAACGAGGAAAAAAAACTTTCCAGGGGTCAGAGGTCAAGCAAGAGAGTACCAGGGGTCAGAGGTCAAGCAAGAGAGTGCCAGGGGTCAGAGGTCAAGCAAGAGAGTGCCAGGGGTCAGAGGTCAAGCAAGAGAGTGCCAGGGGTCAGAGGTCAAGCAAGAGAGTGCCAGGGGTCAGAGGTCAAGCAAGAGAGTGCCAGGGGTCAGAGGTCAAGCAAGAGAGTGCCAGGGGTCAGAGGTCAAGCAAGAGAGTGCCAGGGGTCAGAGGTCAAGCAAGAGAGTGCCAGGGTCAGAGGTCAAGCAAAAGTGCCAGGGTCAGAGGTCAGCAAGAGAGTGCCAGGGTCAGAGGTCAAGCAAGAGAGTGCCAGGGTCAGAGGTCAAGCAAGAGAGTGCCAGGGGTCAGAGGTCAAGCAAGAGAGTGCCAGGGGTCAGAGGTCAAGCAAGAGAGGGTTTTCTCATTATTCATGCATCCAAGGCTTAGCTGGCCAGAAGGGATTCTCTGACGTGTTGGACACCTTGCACACTTGCTCTGAGAGTTCACTTTCTCGAAAAAAAGTGCTCCTGAGGAACTCTGTCCACCTTTTTCTAAGAAAACTTTCCAGGGCGCTGTCCACCTGCTCAAAGACTATTTTTTTTTTTTACAACTCTATCCACCTGTTCTAAGTATCCCCCCTTTTTTTAGATGGGTAAGGTTTGAAGACAAGTTTATGTAGAGGGTAGAAAAATGAGTGGTATGAAGAGCCGGTCTATAAAATGAAAGGCAGTGTTAGGGAGGGTAAACAAAGGCGTAGCCTCTTGGAGGCTGAGGAGGGAGTGGCAGCTTCTTCCTATAAATTTTTTAAAATATGTAATATATGCAAATATTGATTATGAAATGCTGGCATATCATTGTAACTTTAAGACGGCCTAGATCATCATTCAGCATTGACATTTGGTTATTTATTCTTAGTAATTAGGCCTATTGACCTAGGTGATGAACAAGATAAGTGCAACACTTAGTTTTTACTGACGAAAGTTTCACTCGCACTGCAAGCTTCACAAGTCGGATACAGAGATGACTTATGCTCCTGGAGGCATCACCGTTGGTGGAAGAGGAAGTAGACAAAGTAGAGAGAGAGTTTGAGGTAATCAGTCCATCAACCTTGGTGATCGACCTAGGCTAGGTCATAAATTACTGTTAGCCGATTGATATTTTAGGTGTCTCCTTTCCCTACCCTCTCTCAGAACTGCTGAGGCTGCGGCCCTGAAACCGTTTGCTCCACCAGCCTCGGGAATATATTTTGTGTCAGTGTGTCGATCAGAGGGAACTAAATATTGAACAGCCTGAACTCGCATCCACCACCACCACCACCACCTTGCTTCCACCTCTCCTCCATCACCAATACTGCCTGTACCACCTCCCAGGTCTGCTGGTTCTCAGGTTACCCTTCTGGGTAATGGATGAACCGACAATATGCATTTGAAACTAACAGGATATGTTTGCATTTATTGAAAAGTTGTGAATTAGAAATTCTGGAGTCGAATACTGGCTCGTACACGAGGAAAGTGAAAAGCCATTTATTTTGCGTTTAAAGGTGGTATGTTGCTCAAGCAGAAGTGTATTTGGTATACCTTAACTATCCGAAATAGTCAGACGGCTGATTTGCCATTGGCAGACAAAGACTGGAGCTGGAGCTGAGATTCGACCCCTGCAACCACAAATAAGCGAGAACACACTTGTGTGTATAGTGTATGTAGTGTGAACGTATATGTGTGTATGTGCGTGCATGTTGTGTTCTTCTGTACTTAACATGCGTTAGTGTCCTTGTGCTAATGAAATTTTTCTTTAAGGTCTTCATTTCCATCTAATAATATAAAGTTCTCGCAGAAGCAAAGCTCAAGCTCCAGAAATATATATATATATATATATGTATATATATATTTGTGTATGCAATAATTTCGCAAAAATCATTCTGAACGTAACGAAAATATATTTTATTGTTTTGTTTATTATTAAATTATTGTAAACTTATCTAAAATATATTTAGTTGAAGATTGAGACACTTATGCAACATATGGGAATCTTTATTGAAGAAACATTTCGCCACACAGTGGCTTCATCAGTCCAATACAAAGCAGAAAGGTGTAAGGAGAGGAGTTTGAGGTAATCAGTCCCTCAGTCCCTCCTCCTCTCCTTACACCTTTCTGCTTTGTATTGGACTGATGAAGCCACTGTGTGGCGAAACGTTTCTTCAGTAAAGATTCCCATATGTTGCATAAGTGTCTCAATCTTCAACTTGTCGGTTTCAAAACCATTTGTTACATATATTTAGTTGGATTAGGCTAAATTAAATTGCGCTTGTTATAATAAAGTTAGGCAAGTTTTCTAATGTTCTTTCGGTACAAAATTATTAATTTTTAACATAAATGAAAAATATATATCTTTAAACGTATAAGAGAAAATTTTAGAAAGGACTTAGTGCTAGTCACAGCATTATGCCGGGTGAGCCCCCGGCATAATGCCGTGTCGATAAATCAATTGCCTACCATACAGGGGGTCTTTTCATCAGTGCATTATGCCGGGTAGCAGCCGTTAGCATGACTTCACGGCCTGCCACCACACTCCACAGTGACTCCTCAGTGCTTCCATGATGAGAGGAAGGGTTGCACTTTAGTCTCTCATCCGCCCCATCTTTTGTCCGGTGTGCCCACGCCACGCTACACCTGTGGGACCACCAAACACCCAGATTCGCTCATGGTTTGGGGATGTTTCAGTGCTCTGGGTGTTGGTGAACTCATTGTGCTTCCCAAAAACCAGTATAATTACCTTGAGTTATTGTGACAATTTACCTGAGGCGTTTGACAAGTGTGGGGCTACGGTCTTTATGTAGGATGGTGCACAGTGGCTTAAGGACTGTGAAGTGAGGTTCTTTAATGACTGGCCAGGCAATTACCCAGACCTAAATCCTATTGAGAACTTCTGGTCAATAGTGAAACAAAGTTTACTGGGCAAGGATATCAGTTCCATACCGTGTGGCTGAAGGCTGCTCTACATGAGGCATGGAATAATATGCCTCCAGCATCAGCATCCAGCATCAGCGAGGTCAAAAGCTCAGTGCCCCAAGGCACTGTCCTGGCACCTCTGCTGTTTCTCATCCTCATAGCAGACATAGATAAAAACACCCAGCACACTTTTGTATCATCATTTGCAGATGACACTAAAATAAGCATGAAAGTCACTACGGTAGAAGACACTGAAAAATTACAGGAGGACATAAGCAAGGTCTTCCAGTGGGCAGTGGAGAACAACATGACGTTCAATGGTGATAAGTTTCAGCTGCTTAGGTATGGAAAAAATGAAGAACTCAAAAGGAACACTATATACAAAACGCAAGAGGGTCACCACATAGAACGAAAGGAACACGTAAAGGACTTGGGAATAATTATGTCTGCTGATATGTCTTTTAAAGACCATAACAAGACAAAGATCACAACAGCCAGGAAGATGACGGGGTGGGTATTGAGAACTTTCAAAACAAGGGAAATAATGCTGATGGTGACACTCTTCAAATCGCTAGTGCTCTCTCACTTAGAATACTGCTCTGTACTGACGGCCCCGTTCAGGGCAGGAGAAATATCAGAGCTGGAACAAATTCAGAGATCGTTTACGGCTCACATTGAGCCATTGAAACATCTAAATTATTGGGAACGCCTTCAAGACTTGAACATGTACTCATTGGAGCGGAGGAGAGAAAGATACATGATAATATATACTTGGAAAGTACTTGAGGGCCTGGTCCCAAATCTGCACACTGCCATAACAACATACTGGAGTGAGAGATATGGGAGAAAGTGTAAAATAAACCCAGTGAGGAGCAGGGGTGCGGTGGGGACAATACGGGAGCACTGTATTAACATCCGGGGTCCCAGACTATTCAACATCTTACCAGAAGATATCCGAAACATCGCTGGAACCAGTGTAGAAGCCTTCAAGAGGAAACTGGACAAGTATCTTCATCGGGTGCCAGATCAACCAGGCTGTGATGGATATGTGGGGCAGCGGGCCTCCAGCAGCAACAGCCTGCTGTATGTGTTTGTTTTAGAACGTGTGTGGGGGAGGGGCGGCATAATGCCGTGACCATCACGAATTTTAAACGGGTTCTTGCGAATTGACCAATTTTACTTATTCATCACTATATATATATATATATATATAAGCTTTTTTTTTCTTTTGGCGTGAGGTGGAAATTTAAATAGTTGAGACAGGGAGTAGGCGACCTGGCTTATTGCTCGCGACATCTTTCTGCTAAGCTCAGCTCAGAGGCTAAAAGTCTTATGAAACAACAAAAGGAAAAGTTGTTTTGTCTCCGCATGTATGAAATTGTTCCTAGCTGGAGACATGACCTTGTGAAGGTGTATGAGGGTAGACATGAGAGACGGGGGGGGGGGGTGAGGGGATATGGAGTGGGGCATGAGGGCACATGAAGGGGGAGGTGAAGGAGATACTGAACTGCACTGTGGGTCCCACAGTGAAGGGGAGACTTGGTCCGCTGATCGTAGACCGAGCTTGGAACAGCCAGGCCCTTCGAAAAGATCTTTCTCGTTTCTCCTGGTTGGTTACCTAGTTCAACTTGGAAGTTATTGTTTATAAACTAATACACACTGGCACTAGACAGTACCTTCTCATAAACAGGTTGGTTGATTGCTTTGTTAGGTGTAAATTCTATCGACTACACAAGGGTCATTTATTTGTCAGGGGAATATCACCTGACGCAGGTCTTAATCATATGATGTCCGGCTTAATGGTTCATTAAGAGTATTAAACTGTGTCAGTAATTACAGAGTTGTGTCCTTCACCCAACGTCACAAGTTATGTCCATGGAAGAGCACTTGACTCTCTTCACCGCTGGCTTTCGACTACCGACACCAGGTGAATATATCTACTTAGACGAGCATTAATGTCCATAATATCATCTACCCTTGGGAGTACAAGAGAGGCAGTAGTTTTGGAAAGCTCCTGGAGAAATGACGGTGGGAGTAACGGGCGACTTCGTAAGCAGTGTCACCTGGCAGTTTAGCGCAGTGTTAATGGTTGTGTAGGAGTGGTCGCTTTCTTTTTCTGCAGCGTTCTCAGTTATTTTCTCTTTTGGTAGGGTGGCCAAGGGGCAGTCGATGAATAACTGTATGCTTATGTTTACTAAACACCCTGCTGGTAGGTGGTGGTTGTAGCTTTGAAGCCGTTTCATACCACATCTTTGATCTTGATTTGTGTTCGAGGGTCTTTGATGTTTGTCTTGCAGTGTCATGGCTGTGTTTACATATTCTGTCGTAGGCAGATTGGTATGGGGACAAGTACATGTTCATCCCTAGTGGCTAATTTAGTAGCCTTATCTGCAGATTTTGGACACCAATGGGGCTTTAATCCAGCAGAGTGAGGGCCTTTAATATGCTGAAGATAGATGTTGTCTAATCTTTGAAGAGAAATAATCAAAGGAAAGTCTCAACGTATGTGCACCAAAATACACACCCTATTCTTAGGGTGTATTTCTATGTGTATATGCACTAAGAAATAAGCAAACGTGACATCAACAGGATTAATATTAATAAGGATATCTTGCAAGATGTGATGGCAATAATTTAAGTGTGTGTGTGTGTGTTTTGTAATTTCCTGCAGCTGCTGATATTTCAGTTGGTGCTGCTGAGGCTGTTGCTGTTGCGGCTGAAGTTGATACTGGTGGTGGTGTTGCTTCTTGTGCTATTGCAGCAGCTGCTGCTACTCTTGCTACTGGTGCTTGAAGTTTCTGGTGCAACAACTGCTCTTGGTACTGCTGTTTCTAGTGGTGCTGCTGGTACTGCTGCTACTCTGCTATAACAACACGAACACCCACGTATGGTAGTAATTTTTCTCTGAGCTACGGACGCTGTTTCACAGGAGGCGACAATTTTCACACCAATATTGCTCCTGTATCATTAGTTATAATCTGATTTATAGTTCAAAACATTATTACAATAAATCGGCGGCGTAATCCTTGTCTGTTTTTTTTCCTGGGATTTATTTTATTTTATTGATTTGTTTTGGTAGCTAAAGATTACTGGTAAACGTGGAGCTTTCAACAATAGTTTGATGTATCAGAAATATTTAATAATGTTTATGATGGGTGTGATGTATTCAAACCAGAAATAGTGAGTGCAGCGGGAATAATATATTGTCTTTCCTGTCTGTGTTTTGGAGCAGGGGGAAAATAAGTGTGTGTACTTACCTGTTTGTGGTTGCAGGGGTCGATTCACAGCTCTTGGCCTCGTGTGTGTGTGTGTGTATGTGTGTCCTGTAGGCTTATGTTTTATCTTTGCAATAAAATCAGAGTAATAGCAAGCATAAGCTTGCTATTACTCTGCAAAAGCTTATGTACTTACGTAAACCTTCTCTTTTTCAGGTGAGTTTCTTTACCAGTGGAAAATGTAAGTACTCATTGATTTTTTTTTTTTTTTTTGGGGGGGTTTGGGGGGGGCTAGGTATCCATTATTTGTTGATTGTGTGTGTGTGTGTGAGAACTGAAGAGTAATAAACAACTGTTAATGAATAAACGGAAGAATTTATGGGACCTGCTCCTGACAGATAGCAATTACAGTGGTGTACTACTGTGCTATGAGGTTTACAATAGGTAGATTTCAAATGCAGCACTTCTGTGACCTGTCTGTGTCAGAGCTCACTAGCTGTGACCCAACTGTCGCTTCCCACGGCCTCGGATGCTTTCATAGTATCACTGTTCTCATACCCCTCGATGCCATATTGTCTGTGAACTCAAGTCATAAACGACTGTCAATGTATTGTGAGCCTCGCTGTTCAGTGGTACAGCACAAGACCACAGTTCGAGTCCCAGTCCAGTATCTGTTTATTCATTGACAGTCGTTCATTACGTCTTACCTTGAGTTCATAGACAATACGACTTTGTGGGGTATGAGAACAGATGTACTATAAAAACTTCTGAGGCCGTGAGAAGGGACAGTTGGGTCATAGCTGTTGGCCTCTGATCCAGACATGTCACAGAAGTGTTCTCTGTGAAACCTTCCAGCTGTTAAGTCTTGTAGCTCGGTAGTACAATGCTAGACCTACTTAATACTGTTGAAAATGTTGAGAAAACGTTAGGAAGGTTAAGAGTAATCAGCCATTGAAATGGTTGAAATTTTTGACAAACGGTAAGTATTAAGGACATCTAGATTAAAGTATCTGTAGGAATCACATGGCCATTCTGGGTCCCCCCCACTTCTGAAGACTTATCCCCACTTTGCTCATCTCTCACTAATAGCTGGCTTGCTGCAGGTAGAATAAGTAGCTGGTGCTAGCTAAGTAAATTTTCCTACCGGACCCTTGATTCGCTGACCCACGTTTTAGCTTGGCTCCTGAAGGCCATATCTGACCACAAGGTGATGATGTAGCGTTTAGGAGTACACAAGTGCTTCGGGTAGCACGCCAGGTGTACACAAGTGCTTCGGGTAGCACGCCAGGTGTACACAAGTGCTTCGGGTAGCACGCCAGGTGTACACAAGTGCTTCGGGTAGCACGCCAGGTGTACACAAGTGCTTCGGGTAGCACGCCAGTTGTACAGTTCAAGTGCTTCGGGTAGCACGCCAGGTGTACACAAGTGCTTCGGTAGCACGCCAGGTGTCACAAGTTCGGTAGCCCAGGTGTCCAAGTGCTTCAGGTAGCACGCCAGGTGTACACAAGTGCTTCAGGTAGCACGCCAGGTGTACACAAGTGCTTCAGGTAGCACGCCAGGTGTACACAAGTGCTTCGGTAGCACGCCAGGTGTACACAGTGCTTCGGGTAGCACGCCAGGTGTACACAGTAGTGCTTCGGGTAGCACGCCAGGTGTACACAAGTGCTTCGGGTAGCACGCCAGGTGTACACAAGTGCTTCGGGTAGCACGCCAGGTGTACACAAGTGCTTCGGGTAGCACGCCAGGTGTACACAAGTGCTTCGGGTAGCACGCCAGGTGTACACAAGTGCTTCGGGTAGCACGCCAGGTGTACACAAGTGCTTCGGGTAGCACGCCAGGTGTACACAAGTGCTTCGGGTAGCACGCCAGGTGTACACAAGTGCTTCGGGTAGCACGCCAGGTGTACACAAGTGCTTCGGGTAGCACGCCAGGTGTACACAAGTGCTTCGGGTAGCACGCCAGGTGTACACAAGTGCTTCGGTACAGCCGTGTACACAGTGCCGACACGCCGTGTACACAAGTGCTTCGGGTAGCACGCCAGGTGTACACAAGTGCTTCGGGTAGCACGCCAGGTGTACACAAGCACGCTAGTGAGTCAGGGGTATAACAAGTAAGAAAAAAAATACAAAGGGAGTTTGCTTGTCTCACCGAGGCCAAGCTTGCGTCTCCTTTCATTATGGAACATTTAATCCTGCACATTTTTCACCTCTGCCAGTTTGTGATCTCGTAAAGTCACACTCAAACTGTTATTCCCATGCCATTGATTATTTTATGCTGTGTGCAGCTTGTTTGCAACCGTCATCAGCTGCTCTTAGTAGGAGAGCAGTGACACTGGTCATGCACATCGGGTAAAGGAACTTCAGTCGATAAAAATTAAAAAGCGGGTTTGGAAGCTTGAATCCACCATTGCAAACACAACTAGGTCAGTACAAGTCCAAAGTTTTGCTTCAGTGAGCGGACTAAGTTTCCAAGCCTCTTAGAATTAATATCACAGGGCGAGCAAAAAGATATAATCATCGCATACGGCTGGATTCGGCGTAGATATTAGAGAGCATCTGACTCCGGAGTTCGAACGGTAGGGTCTGCACTGCTCTTCGGGCTGTCACAACCCTTTAACAAGAACATCAGTAAACAGAAAACGATAATAACTATCAAACCATACCAAGGGTGGGGTTCGAACCCGCGGTCACAGTGTCTCAAAACTCAAGACCGTTTTTTTGGGACTCCATGGCCTGTAATTGGATAATTACAGTCTCCCAATCACAGTCCTCAAACGAATAGGCACATTATTATGAACGCCTAAAATTCTTCAAATTTTGCTCCTTGGGCGTATAGGATTAAGATATATCATAAATTACACATGGAAGATGCTGGAGGGATTCCAAATCTTCGCGATAAAGTATCCGTGCACGAGAACAAAAGGCTCGGTAAAATGTACAAAATGTTCCCACTGAAGAGCACATGTGTTCTAAGTTCACTGAAAGACAAATGAATAAGCAAGTATTTCCTGATCAGTCGGATTGTGGTACTTGCATTGGATTGAAAGCTACATGCTTGAGAGCTGTTTGGTTGATGGGCTGACAGGCGATCAACCAAACAGACCAGACAGAGACCGGCCTCGGGAAAGACGATAAATTGATCCATCTCTGAGCGGATCAGAGTGATGTACTGCCGATGATACTGAAAATATACGCGTTGCATAACATGTTACTGGAGATCTTTTCTCTCTGCTAGAGCTTTACCAAATCATGGTTTGATATAAATCGACAAAGAGCAAAACGTTTACCTAATCAAATATTATTCTGCATTATGTCTTATCTTCAGCGCCGCCAAGACAAAGAGTGCGAACACCACACGTCAGGTATGCTAGGAAGACAAGGCAGCAACTCTCAGCCGACTTCCAGGGCTAAAATACTAAGGCACTCGTAAACAAAAAATAATACAAGCGACGCCTGAAACAAGTTCTCTGGGCGAGATTTATCAGAGAACGGCAGTAGCAGCATACGACTGGGCGAGGTTCACCTGGTAGCTGCAGGAACAGAAGAGGTCATAGCAGGTTATCAAAGTTTTTGCAGGTAGTGAGAACACAATAGTACATTTTCTGCAAATGTACTTGCGTTCTCAGTGCTATCATGGCCCTATAGGCCTACTGCAGTGTTTCTTGATTTTTATCCTTTTTCGTCTGACTGGCTATTTTTATACATGCCGCTTCTTACCTCCTGAGTATATTTGCTAATGAGGTTACAAGCTCAGGGTCGAAATATCTTTAATCTATTTTTCATTATTGTTATTGTTAATACTAACACTCTTTTTTTATTACACTTTTATCATTAACATATCCGTTTATATATATATATATATATATATATATATTTCAAGAGAACCGTCGTACAAATAAAAACTAAATAGAGAGAAAGCGAGCGCAAATCGAGCCAAACGAACGGATTCCGGACTGCCTAGGATTAAAGCACAAAAATCAATCCAACGGTATTCAGTTTCGCGTTCACTACCTAATGAAAGGCCGACAGTTATCGTTTTTTCTATGACGAACAGAAGAATGGTAGTGGTGGTGGTGATGGTGGTGTGGAGCGTGTGGTGATGGTAGAGGGGAGTGTGTGGTGGTGGTAGTGGGGAGTGTGTGGTGGTGATGATGGTGGTGGGGAGTGTGTGGTGGTGATGATGGTAGTGGGGAGTGTGTGGTGGTGATGATGGTAGTGGGGAGTGTGTGGGTGGTGATGATGGTAGTGGGGAGTGTGTGGTGGTGATGATGGTAGTGGGGAGTGTGTGGTGGTGATGATGGTAGTGGGGAGGGGTGTGGTGGTATGATGATGGTAGTGGGAGTGTGGTGGGGATGATGATGGTAGTGGGGAGTTGTGTGGTGGTATGATGATGGTAGTGGAGTGGGGTGTGGTGGTGATGGTAGTGGGGAGTGTGTGGGGGTGATGATGGTAGTGGGGAGTGTGTGGTGGTGATGATGATGGTAGTGGGGAGTGTGTGGTGGATGATGATGGTAGTGGGATGTGTGTGGTGATGATGATGGTAGTGGGAGTGTGTGTGGTGGTGATGTATGATGGTAGTGGGGAGTGTGTGTGGTGATGAATGGTAGTGGGGAGTGTGTGTGGTGGTGAATGATGGGAGTGGGGGGGGGTGTGTGGTGGTGATGATGATGGTAGTGGGGAGTGTGTGTGGTGGTGATGAAAGATGGTAGTGGGAGTGTGTGGTGGTGATGATGATGGTAGTGGGGAGTTTGTGGTGGTGATTTATGATGGTAGTGGGAGTGTGTGTGGTGATGATGATGGTAGTGGGAGTGTGTGTGGTGGTGATGATGATGGTAGTGGGGGGTGTGTGGGGGTGATGATGATGGTAGTGGGGAGTGTGTGTGGTGTGATGATGGGAGTGGGAGTTGTGTGGTGGGTGATGTGATGGTAGTGGGAGTGTGTGTGGTGGTAGAGTAGGGGAAGTATGTGTGTGGTGATGATGATGGTAATGGGAAGTTGTGTGGTGGTAGATGATAGTAGTAAGGAAGGTGTGTAGGTAAGTAATGAATGTAGTGGAAGTATGTAGTAAGTAATGATATGGTAATGGGGGTGTATGTGAGTAGGGGAATAATGAAAATGGTAGTGGGGATGTATAGTGGTGATGATGATGGTAGTGGGAGTGTGTGGGGGTGTGATGATGGTAGTGGGGTGGTGGGGGTGGATGATGGTAGTGGGATGTGTGTGGTGGTGATGATGATGGTAGTGGGAGTGTGTGTGGTGGTGATGATGGTAGTGGGGAGTGTGTGTGGTAGTGATGATGGTAGTGGGTATTTTGAGTGGTAATGATGATGGTAGTGAAGTGTGTGTAGTAGTAATGATGAGTAGTAGGAAGTGTGTGTAGTAGTAATGATGAAAAGGTATGTAGTGTAGTAATAATGGGAGTGAGGAAGTATTAGTGGTGTGATGATGGTAGTGGGAGTGTGTGGTGGTGATGATGATGGTAGTGGGGAGTGTGTGTGGTGGTGATGATGATGGTAGTGGGAGTGTGTGTGTGGTGGTGATGATGATGGTAGTGGGGAGTGTGTGTGGTGGTGATGATGATGGTAGTGGGGAGTGTGTGTGGTGGTGATGATGATGGTAGTGGGGAGTGTGTGTGGTGGTGATGATGATGGTAGTGGGGAGTGTGTGTGGTGGTGATGATGATGGTAGTGGGGAGTGTGTGGTGGTGATGATGATGGTAGTGGGGAGTGTGGTGTAGTGATGATGATGGTAGTAGGAGTGTGTAGTGGTAATAATGTAAGTAAGGAAGTATGTGTAAGTTGGTAATGATAAATAGTAGTAGAAGTATGTGTGGTAGTATTGATAATGGTAGTAGGAGTGTGTAGGGAGGGGATGATGATGGTAAATGGGGGTTGTGTGGTGGTGAGATGATGTAAGTGGTATAATTGTGATATGATGGTAGTGGGGTGTGTAGTAGGGAATAATAATAAGTAATAAGAAATATATATAGAGTAGTAATAATAATGTAGTAAGGAAATATTATAGTAAGCAATAATGATAATTGTAGTAAAAAATATGTAGTAGTGATGATAATAGTAGTAGGAAGTATGTGTAGTGGTGATGATGATGGTAGTGGGAGTGTGTGTGGTGATGATGATGGTAGTGAGGGAGTGTGTGTGGTGGTGATGATGATGGTAGTGGGAGTGTGTGGTGAATGATGGTAGTAGGGAGTGTGTGTGGTGATGATGATGGTAGTAGGAAGATGTGTAAGTGGTAGTTGATAGTAGTGGGGAGTGTGTGTGGTATGATGATGATAGTAGTAGTGTGTGTGGTGGTGATGATGGTAGTGGGAAGTGTGGTGGTATTGATGATGGTAGTAGAAGTGTGTGGTAGTGAGTGATAGTAGTAGTAGGAAATTAGTGTGTAGTAAATAATAATGATTAGTAAGGAAATAATAATATGTAGTAAATAATAATGATAGTAGTAAAAGGAAGTATGTATAGTAAGTAATAATATTAGTAAGGAAATATGTATATAGTAAGAATAATGATAGTAGTAAGGAAATGTGTGTGGTGTGATGATGGTAGTGGGAGTGTGTGGTGGTGGTGATGATGGTAGTGGGGAGTGTGTGTGGTGGTGGTGATGATGGTAGTGGGAGTGTGTGTGGTGGTGGTGATGATGGTAGTGGGGAGTGTGTGTGGTGGTGGTGAATGGTAGTGGGGAGTGTATGTGTGTGTGATGATGATATAAGTGATAAGTAAGTAATATGTAAGTAAGTAGTAATATTAATAGTAAGTAATATTAATAGTATGTATATATAATGTAGTATATTTGAAAGTAATATATTAGTAATGTGTAATAATATAAATAAGTAGTAAATAATAATATAGTAGTAGTAATAATAAATAGTAGAAAGAAATAATAAGTAAGTAATAATAAATGTAAGAAAGTATATAGTAAATATAATTAATAATGAGAAATGTAATATAGTAAATAATAATAATAATGATAAAAGATGTAAGTGTTAATAAAAAGTAGTAAAGGAAATTGTAGTAGAATAATAATATAAATAGTAAGGAAATAATATATAAGTAAGTAATAATAATAAATAAATAAAAAATTATATTAGTAATAATAATTAATAGTAAAAATATAATAGTAATAATATTTAAAAAATATAAAAGTAATGTTAATAGAACAATAATGGGTAAATATGTGTAAGTAGTAATATTAATAGTAGTATGTAGTATAATAATAATTAAGAAATTATTAGTAAAATAATAATAAGAATAATATGTATAGTAGTAATATTTAAAGGATAAGAAATTAAAATAAGTAGTAATAATATTAATAGTAAAAATAATAATAAATAAGAATAATAAATAAAAATATGTATAATAATAATATAATAATAAGAATAATATGGGAAAAAAAATAATAAAGGGAAAATGTGTATAGTAAGAAATAATGTGAAAAAAGGGAAATGTTAAGTAGTAATAATTGTAGTAGGAAATGTTATAGTAAATAATAATAATGTGTAAAAAGTAATAGTAAATAAATAATAATAGTAATTGTAAATAGTAATATTTTGTAAAAATAGAAGTATGTGTAAAGAGTAATGATAGTATAATGTGTGGTATATAATGATATAGTATAGGAAGTTGTTGGGAGTATATATTAGTAAGTTGTTGGGAGTGGTATATATATAGGAATTTGGGGGTTTATATATAGAAATAATATTTTATGGATAATATGGGATAGAATTTTGGGATATATGGGATGGGGGTTTTGGGGGTTGGGGATTAGGGGGTTGTGGGGGTAGATATGGTAGTTGTGTGGGGGTATATTGGGAGTAGGATGTATGTAGTAGTAATATTAGTAAAAATGTGTGTAGTGAGATAATATAAGTAGAAAGTAAAATGTAGTAGTATAATATAGTAGTAAAGTTTGTAGTAGTAAATAATGTATAAAGTAAAATGGTAAACAGTAAGATAGTAGTAAATAATAATAATAGTAAGAATAATAATAATAGTAAGAAATAATATAAGTAGTAATAATAATGTATAGTAAATATTAAATAAGAATAAAAAATGTAAAAAAAGTAATAATATATTAAGTAATAATAATAATGATAAAAATATGTATAGTAAGCAATAATAAGTAGTAAAATATTAATAGTAATAATATTAGTAAATAATAATATAAGTAATAATAATATAAAAAATATTATAATAGTAATAATAATAGTATAAGTATATATAATAGAAATATGTAAACAATAGTAAAGAAGAAGTTGTGTATGAAATAATGTAGCATTAGTAAGAATAATATGGCATTAAAAATGGGAAAAATAAAATAGTAAGAATAGTAGTATTTATAGTGGAAAAATTATTTTGGGAGTAAGTGATAGCTGGCAGTAATTTTCATTTTCAATTTTTGCAAAGCCGAGAAGTTGATGAATAAGACATGTGGAAAACCTGGGTATCTTTACTGATGATACGTATCGTCAACCAGTGGGTTTTTTCAGTCCAAGTCACAGAATAAATACCGGAGACAATGGAAATGGTGGAGAAGCAATTTTGAGAAGTTCAGTCCCTTAGTCTTGATAATTATAAAGCGGATACGTGAGAATTGAAACTTATGCTACCCAGAGGAGAGGTGCAGCAGTTAGACATCATCACACTTGGGTGCGACCCACTGGTGGAAGTAGATCAAGCCCAAGGTTTGCGCTCGAGGTTAGCAACAGAGTTGTAGAAGTTATCTTTTGTACCAAGATTCCATGGTGCTGCTGTATCAGACAAGTATTCTTACACTAATGGTAAAGAGTACCGACTAGAAGATTATGACGCATATGTAACACCTGAAGGGTTTTACTGGTGAGGCGTTTCGTTAACCAGTGACTTGAGGGTTGCGGTGGTTGTGAGGTGCTAGTGGTTGTTGTGTGGTGGCGGTGGTTGTGGTGGTAGTGGTTGTTGTGTGGTGGTGGTTGTGTTGTGGTAGTGGTTGTTGTGTGGTGGCGGTTGTTGTGTGGTGGCGGTGGTTGTGTTGTGGTAGTGGCTGTTGTGTGGTGGTGGTGGTAGTAGTGGTTGGTGTGTGGTGGTGGTAGTAGTGGTTGGTGTGTGGTGGTGGTTGGTGTGTGGTGGTGGTAGTAATGGTTGGTGTGTGGTGGTGGTTGTGTGGCGATGGTGGTAGTGGTTGGGGGTGTGGTGGTGGTTGTGTGGCGATGGTAGTAGTGGTTGTGTGGCGATGGTGGTAGTTGTGTGGTAGTAATGGTTGTGTGATAATGGTGGTAGTAGTGTGGTGGTTGTGTGTTGTGATGTTTGTGAGGTGGTTGTGTGTTGTGATGGTTGTGAGGTGGTTGTTGTGGTTGTTTGGTGGTTGTGTGGAGGTGGTGGTGGAATGATGTAATGGTGGTGGTGGAATCATGTGGTGGTGATGGTAATTATGAATTGTATTTCGTACAATTTTTGGAAAAGTCGATGGTTATGAGTAAATCATAGTCTTATGTTTCTGGCTTTGTTAAACAAATACAGTGATGGGTTTTCGGAATGTTCATCCTGTGTTTTGAATGATGAGTTAGACGGTACAATATAACATTTTTATTTACTACAAGTACATGTACAAGGTATACAGGCCTAGCTGACATCAATGATATTATGCTGAGCATTTCGGGGAAATTAGGTCAGTTTTGTCCCAGGATGCGACCCACACCAGTCGACTAACACCCAGGTACCCATTTTAAACTGATGGGTGAACAGGGACAGGGACAGCAGGTGTCTTATGGAAACACGTCCCTAATGTTTTCCAGCCGTACCGGAGGAGATTCGAACCCCGGACTTCAGTGTGTGAGCTGAGTGCGCTAGCGATCGAGCTACGGTAATGTTCTCCACTTGTTTATTGTGCTGGAGTGTATGATGTGGCTGAAATTGACACGCTGAAAGGGAGCGGCAGTTCAGGGAAATCGATTGTTTTGAGGATGGTGCGTACAGGTGATGGAACAATCTTTTATCTTCCACGTCAGAAGAATTTTTTTGTTTCTTCTCCGGCAGGAGATTTGATACCCCAGAGCTCCAGGAATGAGATGAGAGCCTCGTTTCTCACCGCGTCAGGAGAAACTAATGTAGCAGGGATGTTTATCAAGTGATGGTGCATGACGCTGTTTTGCCTGGTTAAGGCCAGGCTTTAGAGGATTCTGATGAGGTTGGTGTGTGCTGATGGCTGGTTCGAGCAACTCCAGACAGCAGTGCGAGGTATGCTGTCATGCGTGTCGAGGCAGAGCTTTGTGAATGAAGCAGCTCTGCTGGAGGGTGACTTGACGGAGTAGCAGATAAGTGCCGCCATGATGGGCTGCAAAGGTGAAGAGCTTGGGGTTAGACGGTGAATTCTTACACTGTTGTTATTGGCTGCCATGCGCAACTCTGACAAGCTATCTCCACACATCTTCACGGCTGGCTGCGCATCTCTTGTGTATCTTATATCCTTCATTTATATCGACTATGGTTTTCGCGAATTGTCATGGCTATGAAACTAAAGAATATTCCTTATGTGATACTTGTTGTCCAGTACGAAATTCCTGACTGTAACCTCCATGTTGACAGTTCCATTCTTGTTGATTACACTACTGACATACAGAACATGGAGGGTGTGAGGAATGATCTCTTGACTGGACCTCAGCTTTTGATCCTGTCATTGGGAGCAGCTTATGTGCAGTTCTGCTTGCTTATACCCCCTTCGGTAAACATAAAAACAGGAATATAACACCAGGAACAGAGTGGTGTCTTATACCATTTAACGTAGTCCACCGTTCGACCCAGAGTGGATTTTCCCTATCCGCTGTACGACTGAGTCCAATATGACCTGATTAAGTATCCCTTTTTGGTGTACAGGTCACATGCAGACTTAACGCCCGTAGACTAGTCCATAGGCTTTAAATGTAATATCCCAAGTTCCCAACCACAAGGCAAGACACCGCACTTTCCCTAAGAATACTGAGGCGAGGAACATTCGTTCATTTATATTCAAATACACCGAGATAACTCAATAAGTGTAAAGGGTTCAAGACTTATTTTTTGAACATCTTCCCTTCATACACGAGGGGGAAATTACCAACAGACTCCTAATTTTCCTTCACGAGGGAACTAAAAGGGTTCTTCTAGACAGCTGCTGATCAGCATGACTGGTTCTTACGTTGGATTACTATTTGCAAGCACCAGTGGCCCCTTAACCTTCAATGAATGCATCACTATCTTACTACTCTCTCAGCATTTAGCCTCTCGACGAGCGAGACCTAGTACAAAATCTTGAGTTTCATAGGCTTCAAAAACACAAAACCTCCTTCTCCTATGCATAGGAGTATGCATACTCCTATGCATATATATATATATATATATATATATATATATATATATATATATATATATATATATATATATATATATATAATGGAGTCCACCTCTAGTGCAAATTGTGGGACCCATAGCCTCGGAGGTGGATAAAAAGGCTTCAAGGAAAAATATTTGGATTTCTTCCTGAAGCTATTTGAGTATTCCACTTCCTCTATCCCCCATCTTTTATTTTTTTACAAATATATATATATATATATATATATATATATATATATATATATATATTACATAATATTGTACACAAGAGTAATGTGCATACACCGACACGTTCTCGGTGTATATACACTGACTCATACCTCTCACTGTATACACTGCACTTTCACGAGATAAATACCTCTCAGTGCATATTCACCGAGAGATATACTTCTCTCAGGGATTATACACTGCTGTGTGTATACCCTTGTGATAGCTGTCGAAGTTTAGTATGCATACTTCATGTGTGTGCCTTTGTGAGAGCCTGTTGCATTAATCTTTCTTATTATGTTTCATATATATGCATCACACAGTTATATAATTACGTGGGCTAATTTTCATAACTTTCTGGTAAATGCAAAGAAAATGGAGTTAACTGACGCATGCATCTCTCTCTCTCTCTCTCTCTCTCTCTCTCTCTCTCTCTCTCTCTCTCTCTCTCTCTCTCTCACAAACACACCACACATACACACACACACATACACATTAATGCAAATTGTGGGACCCATAGCCTTGGAGAAGTGGATAAAAAGGCTTCGAGGAAAAAAAATATATATGGAGTACTAATTACATAAAATAAACAATTAAAACAAACAGATAACCATAATCATTTGAAAAAATGCACATTGAAGTTTACCAACAGACGACGGCCATATTTTCCAACGAAAAATCTTTTAAAATACTAACAGCTGCAGAAAAAGCTCTCACTGAACCAACATCTCTCTATAGAGCTTAATGACGTTTTACAGATATCTACATAGAGCGAAAAGTTGCATGCGTGTCTTCATGCTAGTCTGCAAGACTCACTTTCATCCATATATCTCATAAACCGCCATTCAACACAGCAGATTATATGCACAAAATAAGCAGGGACGCTTTTATGACCGTAAGTAAAAACAAATCCGTAAAGAAGTCGAATATTTGATGGATTAATCTGCCTGCCAGCGAATAACCAGCTTTTGCCTTTTGTTTGATGCTGCACAAAAACTTTTCTTTTTGTTTTGTTCAGAAAGCTTAGTTAAGAGAACGAGGGTGAAGGATTCAGCAAAGTGGAGAGAGTAAACGTGAGTGAAAGAGAGAGAGAGTGGGAAAGAGAGGGAGGGAGAGAGAGAGAGAGGTAAGACACGACATGGTATAAGATTGCACAGAAGAGAATGAGCAACTTGAGAAGGGCAAACGAAAATAGTAAAAATCCAGGACTAAGTCATCAGTGCCAGAGGGGAGAGCAGGAAACGTGAGAAAACAGAATAAAGGGCGGAAAGGGGATAATAAGTGACAATAATTAAACAAGTCAGAACTAGAGAGAAATCTTATGAAATATATTACGGCTTGCAAACTCCAGCCAACTGTGCAAGGTGAGGAACTGTCTTATGTATGTGTGTGTATGTATGTGTGTGTATTTTTCTGTACAAAATAACCACTGAAAAAAATTGAATTTCGAAGCTCTTTCGTGATTTCTCACATTATCAAGGAATTGTTCTTTGATAATGTGAAAAATCACGTAAGCGCTTCCAAATTCAGCATTTTTTCACAGTACTTATTTTGTATATTATGATATTACCTGTTTACTGTGATCTTATCCCCCTCTCTCTCTCTCTCTCTCTCTCTCTCTCTCTCTCTCTCTCTCTCTCTCTCTCTCTCTCTCTCTCTCTCTCTCTCTCCACTATATCAAACACAATATATATATATATATATATATATATATATATATATATATATATATATATATATATATATATATATAGTCCCTGGGAAAGTATGGGGTCAGGAAAGACCTCGATCCATTTAGGTATCACATGAACCAACAGTATATGATCGTAGGGAACATTCGAACACGGACCCCCTACAACAACCTCCCACCCCCCAGGTGTCCTACAACATTTAAGGAAATATTGTGTGCAAAAAGTTTCAGAGTTGAAGAGATTTTATGCGGAATTTGAAGCAAAATAGCATACCGTAATGGCTAAGATCGACCTGTCACAGGATGGGTATGACCTCGTACCAGAGATAAAACATGGAACGTGGACACAATGATAAAATTAGAGCAAAACTACTTATGATAGGAAGGACTGATTGACGAACTGAACAAGACAAATGAAAATTTCAGGAGGGAGAAATAGAGGTAGTGAAGAGTAATAAAAACTCGTGCATAAAACAGTACAAGGTAGATTCAATAATAAAATACTAAATCAAATATATTAAGAGAAAGAATTAAGATGGACAAATAATTGGGAAAGAATACAGGTGATATGGAGAGAAAGAGACACACAAGACTTGTAGTACTATAAAACAAAAAGGAGACGATAGTTACATAAGAACATAAGAAGAACATAAGAAAGAAGGAACACTGCAGCAGGCCTACTGGCCCATGCGAGGGGTCCAAATCTCCAACGGCTTAAGCCAATGCCCCGACCCAGCCAGGTCAGGTTACATTCACTTAAGGAAGGAGCACTGCATCTGACCTAGTAGCACAACCTAGTCAGGACCAATTCACACCCAACGCACCCACTCATAATTGTCCAGCCGACCACCTGGTCAGGTCACTTCCATAAGGAATTAGTACAGGTCAGGTTACATTCACTTAAGGAAGGAGCACTGCATCTGACCTAGTACAAGCTCACACCCATCCACACCCACTCATGTATTTATCTAACCTATTTTTAAAACTACACAACGTCTTAGCATCTATGACGGTACTCGGGAGTTTGTTCCACTCATCCACAACTCTATCAAACCAGTGCCCTATATCCTTCCTGAATCTGAACTTTTCCAACTTGAAACCATTGCTGCGAGTCCTGTCTTGGTTGGATATTTTCAGCACGCTATTTACATCCCTTTGTTTATTCCTGTTTTCCATTTGTACACCTCAATCCATATCCCCTAATTCTACGCCTTTCTAAGAGTGCAGATTCAGGGCCCTCAGTCTATCCTCATAGGGAAGATTTCTGATACATGGGATCAACTTTGTCATCCTCTCTGACGTTTCAGCATTTATATCCATTCTGTAATACGGTGACCAGAACTGTGCAGCATAATCTAAATGAGGCCTAACCAAAGATATATAGAGTTGAAGAACAACCTGAGGACTTCTGTTATTTATACTCTTGATATGAAGCCAAGGATTCTTAGCAGCTTGTGAACACTTATGCACTGTTGTCTACTTCAGATTACTACTACAGAACTCCTAAATCCTTCTCACAATTACAAGTAATAAGATCTATATTATTCAGCTTATATGTGGCATGTTATTGTCCTGCCCAACATTTAGAACTTTGCATTTGTTTTTAAACTGCATCTGCCACTTCTCCGACCACTGCATCAGTCTATTCAAATCATCCTGGAGTGCTCTAATGTCCTCGTTTGAATGAATTGGACGCCTATTTTGGTGTCATGCAAATTTACTTATGCTACTATTTATTCCCTCATCTATGTCGTTTATGTAAATTATTAAACAACAGGGGCCCAAAACTGACCCCTGTGGAACACCCATGAGACACGCCCCCATTCTGATTTCTCTCCATTTATGCAAACTCTCTGCCGCCTATTAGTCAACCATGCCTCTACCCAGGAAAAAATTTTCCTCCTATTCCGTGTGCCTTAAGTTTCCTCAGTAGCCTCTGATGTGGAACTTTATCAAAGCCTTACTGAAGTCCATATACACAATATCATATTCATTACCATGATCTACTTCCTCAAACACCTTAGTGAAAAAGTTAGTAAATTCGTAAGACATGAACGCCCTTTGTAAAACCGTGTTGA
>WNWK01027235.1:0-26508 GCA_009830355.1 Cherax destructor
GACAAGTCCGACTCAACCAGTGACTTTTCTGGCTTAAACATCCTGTCAAGGCACTTGTTAAAGTCTCTTTGACAGTAGTTTGACATTCTTTACTACTTCCTTAGGCAAATTCCTTTGAAGAATTCTATGTGGTATCACCCAAGACTAACATGTCACCCGTGACTAACATATCACCTGTGACTAACATATCACCCTGACTTCTCTCTATAAAAGTAACTTACAGTTTTTTTCTTACTCATCTCCGCTGAACACTCGTTCAGGAGGACCATAGGTGATAATCTCGCACCACACAGTTTCCGTAAAAGATTGAACAAATATGAGTTTTGCTTCTCATATTAGCTTTTATGTCTGCAATACAGACAAAAAGAATAGTACTACAAAGATTTCTATATGCAGAAATCGCACAGAGGCACCAGCATTAACAGCTAGAACAGTAGCTGAACCAACAATGCCAACAGCAAGGCTGCAGAACAAATTAATGAAGTCCACATTAATCTGCAGTGAACATTAAGGAACTTTAGTAGGTTCTGTTCCAAAATGTCATCACTAAACTTGTATCCTTTCACTACACGATACCTAATAATGGTGTCGCCAATACCAAAAGCAAAAGGGAAAGAGACAGTTACTTATACCCTGTGGTTGCTTATCTTCAGGGTGAGAGGTAAGCGAGAGCCAAACATCAGTAGCCATCATTGTCGGGAGACAAACACAAGTTAGCAACTTCCCATTCTAGAGACTTCTCTGTACAGACTGTCAAATATTGAGTTGAGACCTAGCTCCCCTATGTTTTAGAACGACTGCAGGAAAAGTACACTTGAGCCTCAGATGATCCTGACATTATAAAAATAAGTTTATAACAAGAATGATTATACTGCTTATAAAATTTAGATCATAACTCCTTTCCCTTGGATCAAACCTCCCGGACAGAGGCCCCCATTTGTTACGATCAGGGCTTCATCTATGAGCCTGTTTTGGCCCCCTCGTAACAACATGTCGACTCAGGCTCTATTCTAATTGTTCTTTAGAAAATAGCCACCTTTTATTTATAATGGGATTATTAGATTGATCCAACTTAGTAAAAGTCATGCCCTTTAATACATACATAAATACTTAGAGTATGTTACAAAGTTCTCTTTCAGTGTAAAAAAAAAGATACACTGAAAAAATGTAGCAACAGATATAGTCTCAATAACGACACAGGTATATTAGATATCAGTCAAGACTAAGTAATATTACTTGAGTTGGGAATTTGTATTAAGGCTGAGAGCCTGGATCAACTCATGAGAGTATATGATCATCAAGAGAGCGAATCTACTCCCAACCAGGAGAGGGTGTGTGAACCTACTCCCAATACCACGGTGTGGTAAGCTCAAGTTAGGTCGGTCACGTGACAGAGGGGGGAGGCCGGCTGGTACATAAACAAGTGACCGGGAGTATGACTAGTGGTCTCCCACTACATGACCGGCACAGTAAAACTTTAACATTGTAAAACATAAAATTACAATGTAACCTCCTACCTAAAACATAGCTAAATCAAATAATAGTATAAAGTAAGACATTTTCGTTTTAGCTAATAACGGAAATATCTCCAATATACCATTATGATAAAAATACACACAATATAAAATATTGGCCAAGGGTATACCCGTAACACCTCCCCCTCACGACCACAGGTCGCACCAAACAGAATATCAGAAGCCAAAAACCTCCCACATAGTAAAATTACTGGAATATGAACACAATAATGATAAAGATTTTAGAAACCTCTTACTTGATGTCCAAATTTATCTCACATTACACAGGAGATACTCTCATTTAACATATAAACAAAATACTACTGCGTCTCCATTTTTGATAACTATTTCTTCTCCATACAAGGGCAGTGTAGTTAACAGTGCTGGGACTCCATACAACACCAGGTTAATGTTGTGATGGTACAGGCATCGCCGATATAGCAGCCAGGCATAACTTGCTTTTGTACATGGAGAATAATAGAAGGCAGCAGTAAAGAGGTGATAATCCTATCCTAGCAGCTGGAGTGGCTTTAAGGTGTATAACTGAAGAGTGGTCATGACACTCCACCTTAGCTCAACACTCCGCATCAGTCTAGCTAACACGTAACCTCATAACTGTTGAAATACAAAAAAAACATTAAACATGAGAATACGTATATAGATAAATAAATGGACTAATAAGAAGTTACTCTATGGAACTAACCATCAAGTACTTTGGTAACTTTACTTTTAAATTCTCAATTACAATCAAGGACGCAACAAAGCGTCAGCTTATGATATAAGTTGAACGTATAGACAAAAAACATGGTTTGTGTGTGTAGGAAGGGGGGGTGGGTCACTCGACCGCTCAGGTCGGATGGACATCAACTCGATTTCAACAAAGTAAAGTACAAACTTAAAGACCACACAAGAGCAGTCACCCACAGACAAGCTCTTGGACCTCGACCATGAGGAAACGTTTACTGAGACCACACAACACTACGAGGGAGGTGCACTTGTAGCACCAGTACCTATCCATATACCAAGTGGAAGAAAACTAACCAGAATCCGAGTGAAGACTGGACCTCCACCAGCTCTACGAGAAGGAGCGGGATTCCTTCTGCAACTATCATCAACAGGTCAAACAATTACCTGCAAGGCGAGACAACGAAGGAACCGACCAGCATATTTCCACTCAGCTCACTTTTATAGAAATCAAACGATTGTTAAGTACATCTCTAGTAGCCCCCTGCAGAGCTAGTGCAATTTTGAGCACCTGGAGGAATAAGTGAGTCTTATATTAACCTACATTAGACAAAAGTACTGCCTTGACAGATATACTAGTCAAGGATGCATCATCATCTCCAACCTAGTCAAGTTTGGTGACCGGCATAGACAGTAAGCCTCAACATCATGGAAAATTTTGAACAATGGTAGAACGTTGAAACACTGACAACGGACCGCTATCCACCACATCTTGTTAATAAACTCACAGTGTAGAAACGGCAGAAGCTCCAAGCGTCAGACTCAGGATTACCATTGCTGAGTCTTGCTAGCATCATAGACGAATAATGTCGCCCAGTCAACACCAGCATTTTCCTCTAGAGCACCGAAGTAGTGAGTGGGTTCGGTAGTGGGAGCTCACCACACTGCTCCGAGACCGGAAAAGTAAAGAGGTTGTGACACCTCAGACATTACTTCATGAAGTTCTTTTCAATAATAATTTTCTAAATAGCAACCGTTTGCTAAACACTAAAAGTTGACACCAGCAGATACATGATGAACATATAAATAATACTAGATCAGTCAAAACACTATCAGTGAAGACTGAAGTCGGCGAGAGTCAGCTTGACACAGTAGATACACCATGAACATATAATTAACAAATGTTCAATCAAAACGCTAGCTCGATGAAGTTTACTGAAGTCAGAGAAACAGTCAGGGTGATTTGAACAGTTGACTAAACATCAACTGCCGAAGCTTTTTATACAAACGGGCCACAAACTGTGGGCCAGACACTGTTGAACAGTGGCAACCAAGAACACGGCGCCAACACAGCGATGAACACAGACGAGGGTGATGAAATACTAACAGAAGATGAACCCAGGAGGGGGCAGCGTTGCCTTTCACACATACGCACCTCACCTTCATATCCTCAATATTCTGAAACCTTTTACTCACATGCAGCATACAGCCATTTTCTGCTCAGAGACTCGCCAATATACCAATCTGGCGGAAGTACCAGCAGACCTCTGCTCAGGGACTAGTTTGTCAGGCTAGTATGTCAGAAGGGCGCTGACTTATACTCATGACACTGCTCCACCAGTGTCATCCGCACCAGACTTACTTGGCAGAACCGTCAATCAAATTCTGCTCCAATACTCACCAGTTTAGTGGAAAAATAAGCAGACGTCTGCTCAGGGACTAGTTTGTCAGACTAGTATGTCAGACGGATGCAGACTTCTGCTCAGGGACTAGCTTATTAAACAGGGGCTAGTGTGTCAAAAGTATACCAACTTTTGTTCAGGGACTAGCTTGTAATATAGAGGCTAGTGTGTCAGAAGTATATGCTGACTCCTGCTCAGGGACTAACTTGTACTATAGAGGCTAGTGTGTCAGAAGTGTACCAAATTCTGCTCAGGGACTAGCTTGTAGCATAGAGACTAGTGTGTCAGGAAGCGAAGGCAGGTTCCTGCTCAGGGACTAGTTTGTACTATAGAGGCTAGTGTGTCAGAAGTATACCGACTTCTGCTCAGGGACTAGCTTGTAGCATAGAGACTAGTGTGTCAGGAAGCATGCAGAAAACACTAATGCTGGGAGTGAAACCTATACTCAGGCATCACGAACAACAACGTCTTGAAGTAAATACGAAGAGCATCTGACTCTTCCTGAAGTGTCGGTCGCGTCTCTACATTCATGTCAGTCTACTGGACATGAACACCTCCAAAATGACTTCTTCCAGGCGACGAAGGAGTTCCAAGCGAGATACTCAGAAAATGCAGCAGCACGAGACAATGTGGCGAGAAAACCGTAGTTTTCAAAGCATGTCTAAGGTTCAGACGAGCCGCTTCTCTAAGCGTCCTCATAACTGAGTCACAACAGAAGTTGCTGAAGCAACGATTCAGACAATAACAGACAGGAAAACAATCGCTGGCTCACACATGAGGAAAGCAATACGAGAAAACACATGTCGCTTGCCATAAGTTCCTCTGACAAGTCCGACTCAACCAGTGACTTTTCTGGCTTAAACATCCTGTCAAGAGCACTTGTTAAAGTCTCTTTGACAGTAGTTTGACATTCTTTACTACTTCCTTAGGCAAATTCCTTTGAAGAATTCTATGTGGTATCACCCAAGACTAACATGTCACCCGTGACTAACATATCACCTGTGACTAACATATCACCCTGACTTCTCTCTGTAAGAGTAACTCTTAGTTTTTTCTTACTCATCTCCGCTGAACACTCGTTCAGGAGGACCATAGGTGATAATCTCGCACCACACACTGTTTCCATAAAAGCTTGAATAAATATGAGTTTTGCTTCTCATATTAGCTTTTATGTCTGCAATACAGACAAAAAGAATAGTACTACAAAGATTTCTATATGCAGAAATCGCACAGAGGCACCAGCATTAACAGCTAGAACAGTAGCTGAACCAACAATGCCAACAGCAAGGCTGCAGAACAGAATAATGAAGTCCACATTAATCTGCAGTGAACATTAAGGAACTTTAGTAGGTTCTGTTCCAAAATGTCATCACTAAACTTGTATCCTTTCACTACACGATACCTAATAATGGTGTCGCCAATACCAAAAGCAAAAGGGAAAGAGACAGTTACTTATACCCTGTGGTTGCTTATCTTCAGGGTGAGAGGTAAGCGAGAGCCAAACATCAGTAGCCATCATTGTCGGGAGACAAACACAAGTTAGCAACTTCCCATTCTAGAGACTTCTCTGTACAGACTGTCAAATATTGAGTTGAGACCTAGCTCCCCTATGTTTTAGAACGACTGCAGGAAAAGTACACTTGAGCCTCAGATGATCCTGACATTATAAAAATAAGTTTATAACAAGAATGATTATACTGCTTATAAGAATTTAGATCATAACTCCTTTCCCTTGGATCAAACCTCCCGGACAGAGGCCCCCATTTGTTACGATCAGGGCTTCATCTATGAGCCTGTTTTGGCCCCCTCGTAACAACATGTCGACTCAGGCTCTATTCTAATTGTTCTTTAGAAAATAGCCACCTTTTATTTATAATGGGATTATTAGATTGATCCAACTTAGTAAAAGTCATGCCCTTTAATACATACATAAATACTTAGAGTATGTTACAAAGTTCTCTTTCAGTGTAAAACAAAGATACACTGAAAAAATGTAGCAACAGATATAGTCTCAATAACGACACAGGTATATTAGATATCAGTCAAGACTAAGTAATATTACTTGAGTTGGGAATTTGTATTAAGGCTGAGAGCCTGGATCAACTCATGAGAGAGTATATGATCATCAAGAGAGCGAATCTACTCCCAACCAGGAGAGGGTGTGTGAACCTACTCCCAATACCACGGTGTGGTAAGCTCAAGTTAGGTCGGTCACGTGACAGAGGGGGGAGGCCGGCTGGTACATAAACAAGTAACCGGGAGTATGACTAGTGGTCTCCCACTACATGACCGGCACAGTAAAACTTTAACATTGTAAAACATAAAATTACAATGTAACCTCCTACCTAAAACATAGCTAAATCAAATAATAGTATAAAGTAAGACATTTTCGTTTTAGCTAATAACGGAAATATCTCCAATATACCATTATGATAAAAATACACACAATATAAAATATTGGCCAAGGGTATACCCGTAACATGGGGTGACCCTCGCTATTTTGAGTATTGATGGGAAGGTAGAGGATTCGATGGATTTGTTAAAGAGTGTTGCAATAATTGGTGAGAGAACTTAAGAGGCTTTTTTGTATATAAAAGGTGGTAAGTTATTTAGGTCACCTGCCTTGTTTTTTAATGTGTTGATTATAAGTGAAACTTCTATTTTTTTTTTATATTTTATTGAAACAGGGTACAAAGCACATAGCAAAATAATACATATCCAAGAACACCAAATTATCCAATATGACACACACGTACTACAATCTCCCACACTATTTAATCATAAATATCAGAACATAAGAAGCACACACATTAGATAATATTAAACACAAAATATATATAAACATTTCCTACCGCGATAAGACTATCGCACATTCACACTTTCTCAATCAACACAATGACAAACATTGACAAAACGCCACAAATCACCGGCGTTCATGTATAAAGAATTCAATGTTCAACATACACAACCTATCAATACATATCCAAGAACCTCTCAATACACGCCCAAGAACATTAACCACTAAAATATATATAAACAATTGTTTTCCACATCATGTGGATTGCAATGTAACATTAGACACACCTTTATTCAAATGCCGATACTTCTATTGGGTTGGTCGGGGCTAGGAATAGTGTGTGCGGATAGGTGCCAGTGAGATAGTCGTTAGGTGGAGTATTTGAACTTGGGATTTTGCTTGCCAGCTTTTTACCTATGGTGGAGAAGAAATCATTGAGTTTGTTTGCTGTTTCAATAGGTGGGAGTAGGGGTTCATCTGGTTTTGTTAGCTTGATTGTTCTGTTTGTGGATATCTTTTTAGTTCCTAGAATTTCAGATAGGGTTTTCCAGGTCTTTTTTATATCACCTTTTAAGTTATGTAATCTGTTCTCATAGTACAGTTTTTTTGACCTTCTTATCAGACTCGTTAGGTTTGATGAGTAGCGTTTTGTTTGCTCTCTTGTTATTTGATCCATTCTGTACTGTTTTTCATATAGGTGCTTTATATTAATGGATTTGAGTATGCTGGGTGTTAGCCAGGGACTGTTTAGTCTTTTAGCTGTGATCTGTTTAGTTTTTTTAGGGCAATGCTTATTATAGAGGTATTGGGTCTTTTTAAGAAAATTATTAATACATAAGTCAGTATCTGTACAGTTGTCTATTTCTGTCTGCCAGTCAACGTTTGTCATAGCTGTTATGAAGTTATTAATAGTTGTCTCATTATGTAGTCTGAAGGTAACTTTAGTAGTCTCTAGTGGTAATTTTCCGAGGTTGGTTATGAGAAAGGTAGGGTAGTGGTCTGTGGTATTGTCTGTGATTATGCCTGATTTTAATGGGGATATGGTGTTAGTCCAGATATGGTCTAATAGGGAGGCACAGGTCTCAGAGATTCTTGTAGGTTTTGTTACTGTCGGGAGCAGCAAGCAGTTGCTCATAGTGTTTGTGAATTCAGTTACTTGTGGGTCCTGATCTTGTAGGAGGTTTATATTGAAGTCTCCTGTGGTCTTTGTTCATGTGTGCATCAGTAATCATACTTCCTAATTTTTCACTAAATTATTTAAAATTTGACTTTGGTAATCTATAGGTGTTTATCACTGTGAGAGGTTTTGTAGGTATTTGGATTTAAACTTAGCTATTATATATTCTCCATGTTCATCTCTTGTGCAAGTATTGTTGATACATTCAAGCTGGTCTGAGTATAACATAGCTGTGCCACCTCCTTGTTGGTCTGGCCTACAATTGTGTATGGCTGTGTAACCAGGAATGGCGTTGATATCTGTAGTATTAGTATGAGGCTTTAGCCAGGTTTCAGTGAGAGCAGTGATGGACATACTGGCCTGTAGTGAGTTTAATAATGCAGTGAGGTCATCAAAATGTTTGCTTAAAGATCTGACATTGTAGTTAAAGATAGTTATGTTATTGTTGGCTTTGAGTAGTGTTTTAGCCTGTTCTGCTGTGTAGTAATGACAGTTATTGTTAGGTTCGTGTAATGGAAAAGATGAGTATGAAACAAACTAAACTTGCTCAATAGAGAATAAGTATAGTGTGAGAGACCAAGGAGTGATAATGTCAGGTCTTACGCACAAGGAGCACAATATTATTTTAACTGCAAAGAAAATGACAGGTCTGATAGCTAGGACTTTTAAAACAAAAGATGCCAAACCAATGATGACACTCTTCAAAACATTCTTTCAATCTTAATTTTGAATATTACTGTGCCCACTTCAAGGCAGGAGACATACCAAAACTGTAAAATGTGCAAAGAGCCTTCACATCTGAACGTGTCGAACTTAGTCAAGCACCTAAATTACTGGGCGTGCCATAAGTCCCTTGAACTTTTCTCTTTACAAGGTAGGCGCGGAAGATACTTGATAATGTACACCTGGAAGATTCTGAAGGAACTGGTCCTAAATTTGCAAACTGAAATCACTACGCATGAGCACAAGAGGCTTAGCAGATAATAGAAGATATCTCTTGTGACAAGCAGGAGAGCGAAGAGTACACCGAGAGAAAGCTTAAGCTTAATAAGTGTAAAGGGACTTCGACTCAACACGCATCATTGAAGCATAAGGGAGATTACCAACAGACCCCTGACTCTCTTCAAGAGGGAACTCGACAAATTTCTCCAAGTTTCCGATCAGGGCTGTGGTGATCATGTTGGACTGCGAGCGGCTGGTACCAACAACCTGATCGATTAGGGCAGCAACCATTAGGCTTGGTCTGAGATCGGGCCGTTGGGGCCGTGACCTCCGGAGGAGACTACAGGTAGCAGGCATCTTTCAGGATAGTGTCATGTAGTGAAGGTAAGGTGGGAGGGAAGACAGGGATGGAGGAAGGGTGGAAGGGAAGACAGAGGGATGGAGGAAGGGTGGAAGGGAAGACAGAGGGATGGAGGAAGGGTGGAAGGGAAGACAGAGGGATGGAGGAAGGGTGGAAGGGAAGACAGGGATGAAGGGTGGGAGGAAAGAAAGGTAATGAAAAAAGTCTCTCGTGCCCTTGACCTGGTATTGTTGTTAGTCTTCTGAGGGACGGATTTTTTTATTTAGCTGAGCTGCATCATTCACCTCTTCGCTCTCGGGCCGGGAGGTTGTCTTGCGCAGTTGTTCCTGAGTTTGCACTTGGCGCATCCAACGACCAGTGGCCTCTGGTGGGAACTTGTGGAGTGACACAGTTTTCTTCAAGCAGCAAAATGGTGGAGTCGTATCGTCGGCGTATTAACACTGTCTGTGTTGAATTGGTAAAAGGAGCCATTTATCCTACCAATGCCGGAGTTTTGCTGCCAGCTATCATCAGAGACGTTTATGGAGTTGAACATGGAGACATTTATGGCATTGCACTAAATGGGAGTGCAAGGATATTCATCAAGCTTAACACGGCGGCTGTATACGACAGACTTGTGGAAAAGTATGAAGAAGTTTGCCTTCCTGTAACTGCTGCAGTGGAGGTAAAGCTCAAGGATGTCTCCAGACGTTACATATGGATCAAGATTAGGAATTTGCCATTCGAAGCGACGGAGCAGGATGTGAGAGCTGCATTTTCGGTGTATGGTGTGATACATTATGCAGCTATGGGAAGGTGGACAGATGGTTTTTATGCAGGAGTCCCAGAAGGGTCTTTCAACTTGAAGATGACTTTACGGAAGCCTATTCCATCCTATGTGGTGTTGGAAGAGTTTAGGTCACAAGTTTATGTGACTTATGCTGGGCAAAGGCGTACTTGTAGACTTTGTGACTCTTATGAACATATTGCTGCTGAGTGTGAGAGGCGACAGGGACGACGACCATTCGGGAGACACCCTGGGATGGACCAGGGTGTGCCTGAGGAAGTGAGGAGTGACAGTGATGTTGTGGCATCAGTGGGAAAGTGGAGTGACATAGTACAGGGAACAGTGGACGTGTGTGCGACCCTGCCGGTACAGTCGCAGGAGTGGAAGTGTGTGAGGAACGTCTTGTGCAAGAGGAATTGACATTGGATGTGGGTTTGGAGGCAGTTTTGCCTGAGGTTTTGCAGGGACTGTTGGACAGTACCCAAGGGAGGTGCTTGAGGGTGCTGTAAGCCCTGGTGGTGGGTTATTGGGTGAAGTAGGTACAATGGGGAAGATGGTTTGGAGGCTTTACACTTGAATGTGCAAGAGGTGCAAGTGTCAGTGCATCAGGAGGATGAGAGGTTGGATATGGAGGTTAGTAGTGATTCTCGTAAGAGGTCGATGAGGAGTGAGGATGATGACGTCCTGACTCCTGGTCAAGGGACCGGTAAAAAGGTATTGGTTGAGGTGCCTCGTCAGACTTCCAAGATTGTAGATGGTGTGAGTGAGACGAGGGGTAAGAGGTCCCTGGTTAAAGGTCTTGGGACTGGAAAACAGGCATCGATCAGGGATGGAAGATCTAAGGGAAAGCCACCTCTAGCATTTTCAGGTGCCTCACGTTAAATGTTAATGGGCTGAAGGATGAAGTGAGAAGATCGTGGGTAGTGGGGACTCTAAGACGTTTGGCGATTGATGTGGCGATTTTGCAGGAACATAACTATAAGTATGGAAGAGATCTTTTGCTGCCTGGGTATAGAGTGTATGCGGGTGTTCGGGTAAGTTCAAGGGTGGTGCAGCGGTAGTAGTGAACGAAAATAGCCCCTTTCAGCTTTTGGCATGGGAGGAGGGGAGGGAGGGGAGGGTGGTGAAGGTCGATGGGGACTGGGGAGGTGTGAGGGTGACGTTTGTGGGGGTATATTTGCCGGCTGGGAGCAGTAGAAGGATCAAGGAGGATTTTGTTAGGGATCAGTTGATTTTTTTCTTGGGAGGTATGGCAGAGGTAGGGGTGATAGGGGGTGATTGGAACAGTATTATTAGGAAGAAGGATGTGGAGCCGAGAGGGCGGGTTGTGAATTGGGCGTGTTGAGGGACGTTTTGGGGAGTGCTGGGGTTGTAGATGTGGTGGGAGGTGGCTGGAAGGTGGACCACACATTTATTAGAAGAGGCACGCTGCTCGCCTTGATAGAATTTACGTGTCTCGGGCTGTGGATGTAGGGGAGGTGAGGTGTGTAGACGTGGGGTTTTCTGACCACAGAGGGTTGTGGTGGAACTGGCATGGGAGGATGGTGAGGTGGTATTCGGGCATTGGAAATTAAACGTGCGGCTTTTGGATGGAGAGGAGGGTAGGGCATGCTTTGAGAATTGGTGGGAGTGTATGTGGGTGCAAGGGAAAGTGGTGGAAGATGTGGTGGGATGGTGGGAGGAGGTGGCTAAGCCAGCTATCAGAAAATTCTATAGGGTAAGGGGCCGGGAGGAAGCGCAGTGGAGGTATGGTCTGGAGAAGTATTTGGAGGACAGCTGGGGCTTTGTTGTGAGGTAGGTCTGGTCGCCATATGGTCGAGATGGAGGAACTTAAGGATAGGCTGCGTGTACTGCAAAATGAACGTTTTGATGCAATTCGATTACGCGGTGGGCTTGAGGAGGCTCTATGGGGTGATAGGCCGTCTGCATGTGTGTTGCGAAATTGCAGGAAACGGAGGGAGGGAATGATGGTATCGAGGATGGTGGTGGAGAATGACGTAGAGGGTATGCGTTGGGGCAGGTAATGAGGTCGACTGAGGCTATAAGTTTATATTTAACATCGTGGTTTCAGAGATACTTGAGGGCGGGGAATGTGGGGACAGGAGGGTGATGTTGTGGTAGAGGAATTGTGCAGAAATTGGGAGATGAGGATAGGGAGGAAATGGGGGTGATTAGTGAGGATGAGGTTTGGGGAGCTGTAAGTGGTTTGAGTAAACGAAAGGCGCCAGGATGGATGGGATCCCTAATGACTTTTATGTAACTCATTGGGGTATCCTAAAGGAGTGTTTGGTTAGGGTTCTTAATGGTATGAAGGAGAATGGGAGGATGGGGTTGACACAGCGTACTGGGGTGGTGGTTTTGGTGGGCAAGGGGGGGAGAGAGATAGAATCAAGAATTATAGAGGATTATCGTTAATGTGCGCTGATTATAAGATATTTGCAAAAGTGTTGGGGAATAGGATTAAGAGGGTGGTTGGAGGAGTGGTAGAGGAAGGGCAGTATGGTATACCTGGCAGGTGTATGGCAAGGGGCATGAAAGGATTAGGAAATTTATTGAGGACATGGAAGAGGGGGTCCTTGCATTGGATTGGGAGGCAGCATATGATAGTGTGGATAGGGAAATGCTGTGGAGGATTATGAGGAGCAGGGTTTTGGGGAAGAAATTGTAGGATGGGCTGAGACATTATATAGGGAAGCAAGAGTGAGAGTTCAAGTTAATGGGATGGTGGGTGGAGAAGTGTGTATGGGTAAGGGTTGCGACAGGGTTGTCCCCTGTCGCAAATGCTTTGCATGTCTGCAGGACCCTTTGTATAGATTAGTTAAGACAGAAGTGGGAGGGGGTGTGGGAATTTAAGTGGTGATGGGGTATTATTGGTTACGTGGATGATACTACGGTGCTGGTGAGGAGGAGAGGAGTTTGGAGGCTGTAGGGACGATCGTGGGGATTTTGGGAGAGCGACAGGTATGAGGATTAATAGGGCTAAGTCTCGCCTATTGGAAGTAGGGACGTGGGTGGGTGGAGGGTTGGGGTTGAGGTGTGGGTGGTCAGTTGCTGATAGATTAAAGATATGTGGTATCATTTTTATGAATGATTTGGGTGAAGCGAGATGTGTTACTGTGGGAAGTGTAATGACTAGGGCAATACAACGGATGAATGGGTGGAGGCCGGGGGTTAACTATGTTGCAGCGTGTAATTGTGGTGAATGTTTTGGTTTATAGTAAGATATGGCATGTGGCAGGATTTACCCAATTCTGAAAGGCGATGTTGCGGAGTTGATACGAAGGGTCTTCAGGTATGTATGGGGTATGGTAGGCATTGGTTGCGAAAGGAAGTTGTAATGAAGAGGGTGGGTTTGGGGGTATGGGGTTAATTAATTTGGAGGTGCGTGTCATGAGTGTGTATGTGAAGTCCTGCTTTCTGGAGAGGGAGGGGTACAGGGAAACAAGTGGGTGGGGTAATGGGGGTATTGAAGAAATGGTGGAGGGGAAGGAGTTGGACCAGTGTGGGAATATGTTGCGCAGGCTTTTGAGTGTGAGGAATCCGCGAATGTTACGGCTAGTGTATTAGGGAGAGTCGGGGAGGAAGGGAGGTTTATGAGGGGAAGCGGTGTTTCCAGTGTATAATTGAAAGGGATATGGAGTGGGTTGCAGGGGTATGTGGTTGAAGGCGAGGTCAAGGGAGGTCATGTTTAGGTTTTTGCATGGGGTACTTGCTTCCAGGGCAGTTTTGTTCAAAATGGGGTTAGCAGGGATGCCCGGTGTGTTAGGTGTGGAGGAGAGGACACAACGTATCATGGGTTATATTTTTGTGATCAACTAGAGGACGTCCGGTATTGGGTGGGGAGTAGTAAGAGAAATGGGGGAGGGAATTCATGCATTGAGGTTTATGTGTTTAGATATAGGGGGTGGAGGGATGTGTTAGGAGGGGGCTCATGTATTTGGCAGTGGATTTTGTGACTGTATCTTGGGCTTTGAGGGAACAACCTGGGAGTGTTCGGATAAGGGCTATTGCTGCAGTTATGTATAGAACGAAATGTAGGAACAGGTTATTATATGGGGAGGGTGGGCTAGGTTTTTACTACTGGGTATAGGGAACTTACGGTGGGGGTTATTAGGGTGGGGAGTGTGCTACGATGAAAGGGGCTATTTACGTAGGATGGGGTGAGGTTGAGAGAGTGTGTCTTGGTTGCATTTAGGCATGAATGTAGAGTGGGAAAGTGTATGTTGTGTTGTGGGGGTGGGGGCTATGACGGTGGACGACTCATTTTGGGACTATGTAACCTGACTTTGGACTGGCAGTGGGAAGGGATGCATGGAGTTGTGTGTCACATTTTGTGTGAACTCTGGGAGACTGAGGACGGGGGGTTCATTGAGAGGTGGCTTTCCTGTTAGTAGCCTTTGGTTTTTAAAATTAAAAAAAAAAAAAAGATTGGGGTGTAGGTCATTACTCTTGGTGACATAAAAAAAAAACTGTACTGGTTTTCATAATGTTACACTTTTAAGCGTCTGTTTCGATGCTTAGGGCCCTTTGCACAGGGTTTATATGCCTTATATAAGTCTTTCCCTGTTTAGGTAATGGTGGTTTTGTCAGGGATAAAATTGGTGGGCTATGTTCTAAAACATTGTGTTATGTGATGTGGGTTCCCTTTCTGAGTCCAGGTCCTTTCCATGAGGGAAAAAGGATCAATTCTTGTCAGTATTTTATAACCTTTGGGGTTATGCAACTTCTGAGGGGGGTCTGTGTAGTAGGTATAATTTGTATAGTAGAGTTTTAAGCATTGTTCTCCTTTGTTGGCTTTGTTATGCTTAGGTTTGTTACCGCTTTTGGCGGTCTTATTTTATTGCGAGTGTATAATGTACGGTATAAATTAAATATAATTGTGTATAAATGCGGTACTGTATATACAAATATTCGTCATTATTATGGGTATAGGTATAATGTTATATGTGAAACATTCTTTGTCATTATTGTTATGTTGTTGCTGTCAAATTGAGAGAGTCATCTATGTGTACTGGGATTTTGTGATTATATATTGTCAACAAGTTGTTCAGGTGGGGGTGGGTCAGTTGTCTGGGTGATATGTTTTTAAATATGTTTTAATGTATTTTAAGTATGGATTACATGGAGATTGTCATGTATGTAAACGTAGGAGTTCAATGTTTCTTTTGAAAAACTTTTGTTTGGAGTAAAAAGTTTTGACAATGCGTGATTGTAATTTTCAAGTTTCCACATTTGTATGATGTTTATGTCTTTGTTATGTTTTTTGTATAAATTTTTTTTAATAAAATATAAAAAAAAAAAAAAAAAAAAAAATTATGTAGTCTGAAGGTAACTTTAGTAGTCTCTAGTGGTAATTTTCCGAGGTTGGTTATGAGAAAGGTAGGGTAGTGGTCTGTGGTATTGTCTGTGATTATGCCTGATTTTAATGGGGATATGGTGTTAGTCCAGATATGGTCTAATAGGGAGGCACAGGTCTCAGAGATTCTTGTAGGTTTTGTTACTGTCGGGAGCAGCAAGCAGTTGCTCATAGTGTTTGTGAATTCAGTTACTTGTGGGTCCTGATCTTGTAGGAGGTTTATATTGAAGTCTCCTGTGGTCTTTGTTCATGTGTGCATCAGTAATCATACTTCCTAATTTTTCACTAAATTATTTAAAATTTGACTTTGGTAATCTATAGGTGTTTATCACTGTGAGAGGTTTTTGTAGGTATTTGGATTTAAACTTAGCTATTATATATTCTCCATGTTCATCTCTTGTGCAAGTATTGTTGATACATTCAAGCTGGTCTGAGTATAACATAGCTGTGCCACCTCCTTGTTGGTCTGGCCTACAATTGTGTATGGCTGTGTAACCAGGAATGGCGTTGATATCTGTAGTATTAGTATGAGGCTTTAGCCAGGTTTCAGTGAGAGCAGTGATGGACATACTGGCCTGTAGTGAGTTTAATAATGCAGTGAGGTCATCAAAATGTTTGCTTAAAGATCTGACATTGTAGTTAAAGATAGTTATGTTATTGTTGGCTTTGAGTAGTGTTTTAGCCTGTTCTGCTGTGTAGTAATGACAGTTATTGTTAGGTTCGTGTAATGGAAAAAGATGAGTATGAAACAAACTAAACTTGCTCAATAGAGAATAAGTATAGTGTGAGAGACCAAGGAGTGATAATGTCAGGTCTTACGCACAAGGAGCACAATATTATTTTAACTGCAAAGAAAATGACAGGTCTGATAGCTAGGACTTTTAAAACAAAAGATGCCAAACCAATGATGACACTCTTCAAAACATTCTTTCAATCTTAATTTTGAATATTACTGTGCCCACTTCAAGGCAGGAGACATACCAAAACTGTAAAATGTGCAAAGAGCCTTCACATCTGAACGTGTCGAACTTAGTCAAGCACCTAAATTACTGGGCGTGCCATAAGTCCCTTGAACTTTTCTCTTTACAAGGTAGGCGCGGAAGATACTTGATAATGTACACCTGGAAGATTCTGAAGGAACTGGTCCTAAATTTGCAAACTGAAATCACTACGCATGAGCACAAGAGGCTTAGCAGATAATAGAAGATATCTCTTGTGACAAGCAGGAGAGCGAAGAGTACACCGAGAGAAAGCTTAAGCTTAATAAGTGTAAAGGGACTTCGACTCAACACGCATCATTGAAGCATAAGGGAGATTACCAACAGACCCCTGACTCTCTTCAAGAGGGAACTCGACAAATTTCTCCAAGTTTCCGATCAGGGCTGTGGTGATCATGTTGGACTGCGAGCGGCTGGTACCAACAACCTGATCGATTAGGGCAGCAACCATTAGGCTTGGTCTGAGATCGGGCCGTTGGGGCCGTGACCTCCGGAGGAGACTACAGGTAGCAGGCATCTTTCAGGATAGTGTCATGTAGTGAAGGTAAGGTGGGAGGGAAGACAGGGATGGAGGAAGGGTGGAAGGGAAGACAGAGGGATGGAGGAAGGGTGGAAGGGAAGACAGAGGGATGGAGGAAGGGTGGAAGGGAAGACAGAGGGATGGAGGAAGGGTGGAAGGGAAGACAGGGATGAAGGGTGGGAGGAAAGAAAGGTAATGAAAAAAGTCTCTCGTGCCCTTGACCTGGTATTGTTGTTAGTCTTCTGAGGGACGGATTTTTTTATTTAGCTGAGCTGCATATGTCACCAGTGCCGCCGCTGCCCTGTTCTATATGACAGCTTTTGTCCCCTCTGTTTAACTGTTTCCCTTTCGTACCGGGTTCGATCCTCGATTGGGCTTGTTTCCTTACACCTGTTGTCCCTGTTCACCTAGCAGTAAGTAGGTACCTGGGTGTTAGCTGAAATGTGTGGGTCGCATCCTGGGGAACCAGATTAACCTAAGTTGCCCGAAATGCTCATTGATGTCAGGTAGGTCTTCATTAGGTGTATCAAGTACTTGTAGAAATAAAGATTATTATGATTTATTAAGTTGAAATGTGTCAGCCTGAGCTGGGAGACTTCGGCAGTGTCAGCCCGAGTTGGGAGACTTCGGCAGTGTCAGCCCGAGTTGGGAGGCTTCGGCAGTGTCAGCCCGAGTTGGGAGACTTCGGCAGTGTCAGCCCGAGTTGGGAGACTTCGGCAGTGTCAGCCCGAGTTGGGAGTCTTCGGCAGTGTCAGCCCGAGTTGGGAGACTTCGGCAGTGTCAGCCCGAGTTGGGAGACTTCGGCAGTGTCAGCCCGAGTTGGGAGTCTTCGGCAGTGTCAGCCCGAGTTGGGAGTCTTCGGCAGTGTCAGCCCGAGCTGGGAGACTTCGGCAGTGTCAGCCCGAGCTGGGAGACTTCGGCAGTGTCAGCCCGAGCTGGGAGACTTCGGCAGTGTCAGCCCGAGTTGGGAGACTTCGGCAGTGTCAGCCCGAGTTGGGAGACTTCGGCAGTGTCAGCCCGAGTTGGGAGACTTCGGCAGTGTCAGCCCGAGTTGGGAGACTTCGGCAGTGTCAGCCCGAGTTGGGAGACTTCGGCAGTGTCAGCCCGAGTTGGGAGACTTCGGCAGTGTCAGCCCGAGTTGGGAGTCTTCGGCAGTGTCAGCCCGAGTTGGGAGTCTTCGGCAGTGTCAGCCCGAGTTGGGAGTCTTCGGCAGTGTCAGCCCGAGTTGGGAGTCTTCGGCAGTGTCAGCCCGAGTTGGGAGTCTTCGGCAGTGTCAGCCCGAGTTGGGAGACTTCGGCAGTGTCAGCCCGAGTTGGGAGACTTCGGCAGTGTCAGCCCGAGTTGGGAGTCTTCGGCAGTGTCAGCCCGAGTTGGGAGTCTTCGGCAGTGTCAGCCCGAGCTGGGAGACTTCGGCAGTGTCAGCCCGAGCTGGGAGACTTCGGCAGTGTCAGCCCGAGCTGGGAGACTTCGGCAGTGTCAGCCCGAGCTGGGAGACTTCGGCAGTGTCAGCCCGAGCTGGGAGACTTCGGCAGTGTCAGCCCGAGCCGGGAGACCTCGGCAGTGTCAGCCCGAGCTGGGAGACTTCGGCAGTGTAGTGTAGGGACAGCAATTATGACCTGTATTTAAATTCGCACGTACAATAATACATAGCAATGCACAATTATTTTATGTGTAAGAATAGAGAGTTGCAGAGGCTGGCAACAAGCAGTCTGAGTAGACTCTCAGGTAAGGACCCACTAAGTAGAGAGTTGCAGAGGCTGGCAACAAGCAGTGTGAGTAACATGAATAAAGTCGACTTCACTTTGACTAAACACCCACGTAATGTAGGTGACTCAGGGGTAAGTTGGGCTGGGCTAAGCTACATTACATTGTATCAATTTACCAGAAAGATATATGGTCGCTAGGCTAGTTTACCGAAAGTATATTATAATAATAATAAAAAGAGTACATGTTAGCTCATAGGATCATTACAAGAGAGCGCACGCGCGCGCACTTACACTCAAGAGCACATGTTTACATATCTATAATGTATATGGTATCACTTGTCCACATCCACAAAGTATATGGGAGCAAGTATGTCGTATCTGTGCTTAAGCATGACAATATATTCAAAACAATAGTAGACAAGTTGTTTAATAAAGTGAGAGACGATGATTACAGCAGGTGAACATGTGTGTGTACTTGGGGGAAGGCGACCCAGGCTGCCCTTTCCTAACTTGTGGTGGTTGTTGGTCTTGGTGTTTCTATTCAGATCTAAACAGAGCACATATCAAGCCATAGCAAAAATATTAACCTACGCAGCACTTGACATGAGTGTCCTCTCGAACTTTGCATTGATTTGTAAAAAAAGTTTGGCACCGTTTACCTGGTGGGCATTCCGGGGATCAACGCCCCCGCGGCCCAGTCCATGACCAGGCCTCCCGGTGGATCAGGGCCTGATCAACTAGGCTGTTACCGCTGGCCGCACATAGTCCAACGTACGAACCACAGCCTGGCTGATCCTTAGGTATCTGTCCAGCTCCCTCTTGAAGACAACCAGGGGTCTATTGGTAATTCCCCTTATGGCTGGTGCGAGGCTGTCGAACAGTCTTGGGCCCCGGACACTTATGGGTTTTCTCTCAGTATACTCATGGAGCTCCTACTTTTCACTGGGGGTATGTTGCACCGCCTTCCCTGTCTTGACCACACTGTTCTTCCCATACTGTTGCACTATGCACACACAACTTCCAGTCCAGCCTCGGTAACAGACATTAACATGTAATCAAAATTACATTTCTTCTTCTACTCTACTAATATGTTGGTTACTCAATGTTGGATTCTGGGCACACTTCTGTTCCTCTGTCAGTAAACTTCCAAATGTCTCTCCATCTTAAACCCTCACTCATTGTTGACACCACTATCGTTAAGTTTATTTGAAACACACACACACACACACACACACACACACACACACACACTCACATTTGGATCTTTGGGTGAGTATAATACCGAGCACATCTCCTGAGGCGCACATCAACCAGATAACTGCTGCAGCATATGGGCGCCTGACAAACCTAAGAATAGCGTTCCGATACCTCAGTAAGGAATCGTTCAAGACTCTGTACACCGTGTACGCCAGGCCCATATTGGAGTATGCAGCACCAGTTTGGAACCCACACCTTGTCAAGCACACCAAGAAGTTAGAGAAAGTACAAAGATTTCCAACAAGACTAGTCCCAGAGCTAAGGGAAATGTCCTACGAAAAAAGGTTAAGGGAAATCGGTCTGACGACACTGGAGAACAGGAGGGTTAGGGGAGACATTGTAATGACATAAAATACTACGAGGAATTGACAAGGTGGACAGAGACAGGATGTTCCAGAGATGGGACAAAAAAACAAGGGATTACAGTTGAAAGTTGAAGGCTCAGATGAGTCACAGGGATGTTAGGAAGTATTTCATCAGTCATAGAGTTGTCAGGAAGTGGAATAGTCTGGCAAGTGACGTAGTGGAGGCAGTTTTAAGACGAGGTATGATGAAGCTCATGGAGCAGGGAGAGAGTAACCTAGTAGCGATCAGTGAAGAGGCGGGGTCAGGAGCTTTGAATCGACCCCTGCAACCACAAATAGGTGAGTACACACACACACAACCAACTCATCCTTACAACAAATGTTCTACATCGTATTTGGAAATAAACTTTGCCACCAAATACAGTGGACCCCCGGCTAACGAAAAAATAATTCCAGAAGCTTGCTCAAGTGCCATTACCGAACGAATTTACTTCCTTAAGAAATAATGTCACGTAGGTTAGTCTATTTCAGACTCCCAAAAATACACTTATGATAAAATTTATTAGAGGGATATTAAAAAAAGTAGTTTCCCTACTTACATTCGGAGAACAAATTTAAATTTAATGCCCGACATATCAAAATATGTATGAAAAAACCAGCCGGGTACACTTTCCAAAATCTTCAAAACCCTTTACCTCTCACTCGTTGACCATATCTGGCCCGTGGTGGTTGTGCCTGGGAATCAACTACAACAATCCACTCTAAACCAACCATCACTCAACCAAAGGCAGATATCACAACAACATCAACCACAAATTATAAACATCACTTAGTGCCCTTATTCAAATCTCTAAACATTGATGTTATTCACCTACGTTGCTATTTACATTCACCTCCAGAAGCCTAAACTGTAACACTGACCAAGTAAGGCACTTCCATCACAGGGTAACATTATATGACCACACTGTAAGTAAATACCTCTTTGATATTTCTAACGTTTGATTGAATCTGTTGAAACTGTGGCAATAAAAGAGCCAAAAATCCAGAATAGTTTACCAGAAAAGGACTTTGTGGAGGGACTATATAAATAACTTCAGAATATGTGTCAAGCTTCTCTCGACAATTTCAAGTTTTGAATATTCAAAATAAAATTTATTTTCCTTTACTATAATATAGCTTTTGCATACCCAATCTCATGCTTTTTTTTAGTGATTAATGCTTATTAAGCTTATATGGCTACAACATTCTAACTGCATTCTTGTGTTTAGCATTTTATGTACCACTCACATTTACATTATATATTGTTTTATTCTTCCACTGTACGACGAACATTCTCTTTTATTTAACGTATCCCACAACTAAATGAATCCTTTGTCTTATTTGTTTATTGCTTAGTAGTTGGTTAATGGGGTTTAAAGCCTATCGACTACACGAGCGCCAGTCACTAAAGTTGCTTGTAACCTGTTCACTACCAGTCAAGAATACTTTAATACCTAATATAGGAATTAAAGTAAACTTTCAGTGTATATATATTGACACACACACACACACTATATATATATATATATATATATATATATATATATATATATATATATATATATATATATATATATATATTATATATAATGTCTCAAATAGGTAAAACTGGTCAATTAGGTAGAACTCATTTAAAATTAAGTCCTTTCTAAAAATAATTCTTGTACGTTTAAGATTTTTTTTTAATTTATGTTAATGTAAAAATTAATAATATTGTACCAAAAGAACCTTAGAAAACTTACCTAACCTTATTATAACAAACGCAATTTAATTTAGCCTAATCCAACTAAATATATTTTAAATAAGTTTGCAATAATTTAATAATAAACACAATATATTTTTTTCATTAGGTTCAGAATAATCTTTGCGAAATTATGGCATACACAAATTTTCGCTTGCCTTATTCGGCAAGAAGAGCGTTGCTATTTAAGCCAAAATCGCAAGTTTTACCTATTCGGCACGACATATATATATATATATATATATATATATATATAGTAGGTAGTAGGTTGGTAGACAGCAACCACCCAGGGAGGTACTACCGTCCTGCCAGGTGACTGTGAAACAGAAACCTGAAACTGTTTTACATGATGGTAGGATTGCTGGTGTCTTTTTTCTGTCTCATAAAGACGCTGGATAACAGGTATATCTAGCTACTTCTACTTACACTTTAGGTCACACTACACTGGCATACACATGCATATATATACATACACACATCTAGGTTTTTCTTCTTTTTCTTAATAGCTCTTGTTCTTTTTATTTTCTCTATTGTCCATGGGGAAGTGGAAAAGAATCTTTCCTCCGTAAGCCATGCGTGTCGTATGAGGCGACTAAGATGCCGGGAGCAATGGGCTAGTAACCCCTTCTCCTGTACAAATCTACTAAAAACGAGAAGAAGAAAAACTTTATAAAATTGGGTTGTCTGAATGTGCGTGGATGTAGTGCGGGTGATAAGAAAGAGATGATTGCCGATGTTATGAATGAAAAGAAGTTGGATGTCCTGGCCCTAAGCGAAACAAAGCTGAAGGGGTAGGCGAGTTTCAGTGGGGAGAAATAAATGGGATTAAGTCAGGAGTATCTGAGAGAGTTAGAGCTAAGGAAGGGGTAGCAATAATGTTGAAGGATCAGTTATGGAAGGAAAAGAGGGAATATAATGTGTAAATTCAAGGATTATGTGGATTAAAATAAGGGTCGGATGCGAAAAGTGGGTCATAATAAGCGTGTATGCACCTGGAGAAGAGAGGAGTGTAGAGGAGAGAGAGAGATTTTGGGAGATGTTAAGCGAATGTATAGGAACTTTTGAACCAAATGAGAGAGTAATTGTGGTAGGGGACCTAAATGCTAAAGTGGAGAAACATGCAGAGAGGGTGTAGTAGGTAAGTTTGGGGTGCCAGGTGTAAATGATAATAGGAGCCCTTTGATTGAACTTTGTATAGAAAGGGGTTTAGTTATAGGTAATACATATTTTAAGAAAAAGAGGATAAATAAGTATACAAGATATGATGTAGGGCGTAATGACAGTAGTTTGTTGGACTATGTATTGGTAGATAAAAGACTGTTGAGTAGACTTCAGGATGTACATGTTTATAGAGGGCTACAGATATATCAGATCACTTTTTAGTTATAGCTACAGTGGGAGTAAAAGGTAGATGGGATACAAGGAAAATAGAATCAGTAAGTAAAAGAGAGGTGAAGGTTTATAAACTAAAAGAGGAGGCAGTTAGGGTAAGATATAAACAACTATTGGAGGATAGATGGGCTAGTGAGAGGTAGGCAATGGGGTCGAAAATGTATGGGGTAGATTTAAAAATGTAGTGTTAGAGTGTTCAGCAAAAGTTTGTGGTTACAGGCGAGTGGGTGCGGGAGGGAAGAGGAGGATTGGTGGAATGATGATGTAAAGAGAGTAGTAAGGGAGAAAAGTTAGCATATGAGAGGTTTTTACAAAGTGAAGTGATGCAAGGAGGGAAGAGTATATGGAGAGAAAAAGAGAGGTTAAAAGAGTGGTGAAGCAATGTAAAAGAGAGCAGATGAGAGTGGGTGAGATGTTATCAGCAAATTTTGTTGAAAATAAGAAAAAGTTTTGGAATGAGATTAATAAGTTGAGGAAGCCTAGAGAACAAATGGATTTGACAGTTAAAAATAGGAGAGGAGAGTTATTAAATGGAGAGTTAGAGGTATCGGGAAGATGGAGAGAATATTTTGAGGATTTGTTAAATGTTGATGAAGACGGGGAAGCTGTGATTTCGTGTGTAGGGCAAGGAGGAATAACATCTTGTAGGAGGTGGAAGAGCCAGTTGTGGTGTAGGGAAGTTCGTGAGGCAGTGGGTAGAATGAAAGGGGTAAGGCAGCTGGGATTGATGGGATAAAGATAGAAATGTTAAAAGCAGGTGGGGATATAATTTTGAGTGGTTGGTGCTATTATTTAATAAATGTATGGAAGAGGGTAAGGTACCTAGGATTGGCAGAGAGCGTGTATTGTTCCTTTGTATAAAGGCAAAGGGGACAAAAGAGAGTGCAAAATTATAGGGAATAAGTCTGTTGAGTGTACCTGGTAAAGTGTATGGTAGAGTTATTATTGAAAGAATTAAGAGTAAAACAGAAAGCAGGATAGCAGATGAACAAGGGGGCTTTAGGAAAGGTAGGGGTGTGTAGACCAAGTGTTTACAGTGAAACATATAGGTGAACAGTATTTGGATAAGGGTAAAAATGTTTTTGTGGCATTTATGGATTTGGAAAAGGCTATGATAGGGTAGATAGGGGGCAATGTGGCAGATGTTGCAGGTGTATGGAATAGGAGGAAGGTTACTGAAAGCAGTGAAGAGTTTTTATGAGGATAGTGAGGCTCAGGGTAGAGTGTGTAGGAGGGAAGGGGACTATTTCCCAGTAAAAGTGGGCCTTAGACAAGGATGTGTGATGTCACCGTGGTTGTTCAATATATTTATAGATGGGGTTGTAAGAGAAGTGAATGCGAGGGTCTTGGCAAGAGGTGTTGGGCTAAAAGATAAAGAAGCAAATACAAAGTGGGAGTTGTCACAGTTGCTTTTGCTGATGACACTGGGCTTTTGGGAGATTCTGAAGAGAAGCTGCAGAGGTTGGTGGATGAATTTGGTAGGGTGTGTAAAAGAAGAAAATTGAAAGTGAATATAGGAAAGAGTAAGGTGATGAGGATAACAAAAGAATAGGTGACGAAAGATTGGATATCAGATTGGAGGGAGAGAGTATGGAGGAGGTGAATGTATTCAGATATTTGGGAGTGGACATGTCGGCGGATGGGTCTATGAAGGATGAGGTGAATCATAGAATTGATGAGGGAAAAGGGTGAGTGGAGCACTTCGAGTCTGTGGAGACAAAGAACCTTGTCCATGGAAGTAAAGAGGGAATGTATGAGAGTATAGTTATACCAACGCTCTTATATGGGTGTGAAGCATGGGTGATGAATGTTGCAACGAGGAGAAGGCTGGAGGCAGTGGAGATGTCATGTCTGAGGTCAATGTGTGGTGTGAATATAATGCAGAGAATTCGGAGTTTGGAAATTAGGAGGAGGTGGGATTACCAAAACGATTGTCCAGAGAGCTGAGGAGGGGTTGTTGAGGTGGTTTGGACATGTAGAGAGAATGGAACGAGACAGAGTGACTTCGAGAGTGTATAAATCTGTAGTGGAGGGAAGGCGGGGTAGGGGTCGGCCTAGGAAAGGTTGGAGGGAGGGGTAAAGGAAGTTTTGTGTGCGAGGGGCTTGGACTCCAGCAAGCATGTGTGAGCGTATTTGATAGGAGTGAATGGAGGCATATGTTTTTAATACTTGACGTGCTGTTGGAGTGTGAGCAAAGTAACATTTATGAAGGATTCAGGAAACCGGCAGGCCGGACTTGAGTTCTGGAGATGGGAAGTACAGTGCCGGCACTCTGAAGGAGGGGTGTTAATGTTGCAGTTTTATAACTGTAGTGTAAAGCACCCTTCTGGCAAGACAGTGATGGAGTGAATGATGATGAAAGTTTTTCTTTTCGGGCCACCCTGCCTTGGTGGGAATCGGCCGATGTGGTAATAAAAAAAAAAATATATATATATATATATATATATATATATATATATATATATATATATATATATATATATATATTAGCTTTTAAACCAATCAATCTATCAAACACAAGGAGTCATTAAAGGTTGCATGTCACCAGTTTACTACCTATTGAATATTTTTTTAAAAAGGGTGGAAGTGGAGTAAGTGTATAAAGACTTTTTACGGGCATACACTGTTTCCCCTCATACTACATATGAAGTTATACTTTTCTTTTAAAATATATATATATATATATATATATATATATATATATATATATATAAACTGTACTGAAGGTTAAGAATAAAAAGTCACATTTGAAAATACTATCATTATTGTTGAAAATATATATAACTAAATTTCTTTTTTTAAATACATTTTTTTATTTACATATTTTTAAAAATAACTAAAAAAAAAGTTAGATGAGGTTTTGGTGAAGTGATGAACTTAATGATAGACCTCGTTCAGTGATGAACGTAATGATAGGGCCCTTCAGTGATGAACGTAATGATAGGCCTCGTTCAGTGATGAACGTAATGATAGGCCTCGTTCATGATGAACGTAATGATAGGGCCCCGTTAGTGATGAACGTAATATACCTGTTCAGGATGAACGTAATGATAGGGCCCGTTTAGTGATGAACGTAATGATAGGCCTCGTTCAGTGATGAACGTAATGGTATTTGTTCAGTGATGAACGTAATGGTAGGCCCGTTGGATAACGTAATGGTAGGCCTCGTTCAGTGATGAACGAATGATAGGGCCGAGTGCTTTCCCTTTATTTTGAATATACATTGATCCTTTACTTTATTTATTTCAACCGTATCTGAGTTCAATTTTTG
>WNWK01027236.1:0-26508 GCA_009830355.1 Cherax destructor
TTTCCCCTTTCTTCATCTACATTCGCTCTTGTTTCCCCCTTCAGCTACTACCTTTCTATGCTCATGTGGCACCCCCCTTTCCCCCCCCTTGGGAAGTTCCTGCTGTCCGTGTCTGTTCTTTTTTCTGCCTTGCCAAAGCCCAACTATCTACGGTGGCTTTTCCCTTTTTCTAGACCACTTCCATTCCTTCCCCATGCCATCGCAGTTACACCAAGGTTCTAAGTCACAGACGGCGCGGATTTGCAGCAGTTTTCCGGACGTGTCTGCGAGGCATCTAATCCCCGCATATTTAGGCTGAGTTGTACGCCTTCCCCTTGGGGCATTTTGCATTGCATCTATGTCTGTGTCACCATTTGTGGCGTTTGGGTTTTTTAGTGCTTTACAGGCTACCGAAATTTGATACACCTCACCCCCAAGTTCTTTGTACCAACTTTGGTTACGCTGATTCTAGCAAACACAAAGATTTTTTTTTTTGCGGGTCCTTGGTCATGTTGATGTACAGGGAAATGAACAGGGGGGACAGGGGCTGCGCGGTCAGCAGAATGACCTTCCAGTTTCATAAAAGGGGCCCATCCACGGACTATTTTGCAGTCTTTCCCCACCCCCTTTTTGCACCCGTTGGAAAAACCTGGTCTGACCTGCTAAATAACAAACTTCATTCTTTAAAAAACCGATATGGTTTCTGGCTTTCTTGTCACCAACGTCCCCGTTGGGAGACTACACTCCCCCCCGTCCCATCGGCCACCCCCCGTCTTACTCGGGTATCTCATGGAGAGGCTCCTGTCCCTCTCGGAGCAGCGGTTCCAGTATCTATTCGCCATACCCTTTGGGGACTGCCCCCCCTTCAACGAGCACTAGAATTTACCTCCAACGCCGTCTTTTGCTCGCTCCCTTTTTCTTTCCTTTTTCCCTTTTTGGATGGGCCCCCTTAATCCTGACTCTCATTGATTTTTTGACAGCAACGACTTGCTACACAAACCTAAGATTATACCCTAGCCCCCCCCTCAGTCCCTTCTACCTCAATATCTTCCCCCTTTATCCCTGCACTATCCACTGTCCTGCTGCACTCCATACCCTACTAATTGCTCCCCCCCCTTTTACAACCGATTCCCCCTATCCCCCCCCAACCTGCTGTACTTGGACCCCTGGGTTTGCACTTTTTTTGATTATAATAATAATATGATGATGATGGAGGTGGAAAAGGTTTCATGTACCAACACGGGGGACACTACCAGAGAGAAAAAGAGGGATGAACCAGCGAGACTGGACCGAATATTCACCTTGAGTAGTGCAGATATTGGGGACATCACATATGAAACCCCCCTTGGGGCCAGTGATCATGGGTTTTAAGTTTAAAAACACAGTAGGTTAAAGGTGGGGGGAAGCGGAAAGGGGGCCCACGAATGAACCAAAAACCAGGGGGACTACGGGCATGAAGAATTCCTGAACGGGTTCAGTGGGAAGAGAACTGGGGGGGAAGTCAGAAACGAGAAAAATGGAATATGTGAAACAATATGCAAGGAAGTGGGGGAGGTTTGTACCCAAGGTAACAGGAATAATAAAAAAGCCAGGGGGGAGCCCGGGTTCCCCCCAAAGGTTCAGGGGGCCAAAACCAATGTGCTAGGGAATGGAAGAAGTATGAAGGAAAAGACCCAGGATAATAAGGAGAGCAGTCATAGAACCAGAAATGAATATGCACAGGTAAGAAGGGGGTCCCAACGACAATATGAAAATGACAGAAAAGGGAAACCAAAATGACCAAACTGGTGCCACAAGGAAAAAAACAGTCAAGGACCGGTATCAGGCTAAGGAAGGAAGGAGGAGAGATCACAAGAAAAACTGCTCTATGTGGGGAGATAAGGGGAATTCCCCAAATACATAGTCCTCCCCACCAACTCCATTTTCCCAAAAACGTTTCCCAAAATTTTTTTCCCAAAACCTCATTCCCAGTATCTACCTCCCATCCACCACCATCAAGGACATTACCAGTAACAGACAGGAAAGCTTCAATCCACTGCAGGGGATACACAATTCCTAGTAATGACTGCAGCAAATTATACATCGGGAAACATCCAGAGACCTCCCCAAAACGCATTTCAGAACAAAAGTACGCAGGCAGATTGACGACTCAAGAAATGCCTGTGTTCAACACCAAATTTAACAACCATTTAATCAACTCGAAAGCAAAAAAAAAGCCAGAGAAGACAACACTCAATACCGAAGAATCTTGGGAAACATCCTTTCTTATATCCAACAACTTTAACCAGAACAAGGCTTAAACATAGTGAACCTATTTCCAAGCAACTTTTTCAACGCTATCTCACAAAAACTCAAGAATGGAACACTGCAGGTCCTTTAAGTCACACAAGGTTTTAAACTATCATACTACTTTGAAGATCACATGCAGCATTCTCCACCTGACTAAATTTTATAAATACTCATGTCACTTTATTCCAGGTAGATCTGTCTGTGACTGATAAAACCACTGCGTGGGCGAAACGTTGCAATAAAGGATCACATTATATGCTTATGTGTTTTTTTTCCTCTATAATGTGAGAGTCACGAAAACGCTTGGGAATTTTATTTTTCATAGTGGTTGTCTTGCATATATATATATATATATATATATATATATATATATATATATATATATATATATATATATATATATATAAAACACACACACACACACAAAAATGGACCCCCGAGTTACGAACACCCCGAAATGTACAATTATTAAGATAATATTGTGTCTTTAGAAGGTATTTTGGGGGGGTGTAAAAACCTACGTGACATTATTCCTTAAGGGAGTAAATTGTTCGGAATGGCATTTGAGCAGGCTTCTGGGAAATTTAAATTTTGTTCGTTACTCGGGGGGCCACTGCATATATATATGTGGGTGGCATCCTGGGGGAATATTATATATATATATATATATATATATATATATATATATATATATATATATATATATATATATATATATCTTCCCCGAATAAGGCAAGCGAAAGTTTGTATGCATATCGCAAAATCATTGTGAACCTAACGAAAAAAAAATATTATTGTGTTTGTTTATTATTATTATTGTAAACTTATATAAAATATATTTCGTTGATTAGCTATTAAATTGCGCTTCTTATAATAAGGTTAGGTAAGTTTTCTAAGATTCTTTGGTACAAAATTATTAACCTTATTATAACCTTATTATAACAAGCGCAATTTAATTTAGCCTATTCCAACTAAATATATTTTAGATAAGTTTATAATAATTTAATAATAAACAAACACAATTAAATATATTTTTTCTTTACGTTGAGAATGATTTTTTGCGAAATTATTGCATACACAAATTTTAGCTTGCCTTATTCGGCAAGAAAACGTTGCTATTTAAGCCAAAATGGCATGTTTTACCTATTCGGCACGACACACACACACACACACACACACACACACATATATATATATATATATATATATATATATATATATATATATATATATATATATACAAAACCTGATAAAATCTGATCTAACAAGGTAGCCTTTAGCTGGGAACCGGCCAAAGGACCCAGGTTTAATCCTGAGTGGGTGGAGACATTTGGGTAAATCTCCATACACCTTTTGCTCCTCTTTCCTGGCAGTAAATAGGCTCCTGTGTATAAGCCGACTATTGTGGGTGGCATCCTGGGGAGATGGTAATGTTCCTTACATAGGGCTGTGAATTGTAATGAGATGAAGAGGGATAACAGCTCTCAGACTGTAAATTCTTTCTCTCTCTCTCTCTCTCTCTTTCTCTCTCTCTCTCGAGGCTTGCAGAATTAGCTTAAAGCTTACGAGACGTTGCTAATAGTAAGGTCGAACTTTACATTTAAATTTAAGATAAATAATGCCTTAATACACTCTGTAAACTCATTGAAGAGCAGGCATGTTACACGACGTTTCCGCAAAATTGAGTTTTATCAAATCTGATAAAGCTCACTCCTGAGCGAAACGTTTAAAATTAAATCTCTGCATTAATGGTCTTCTCACTCACTTGTTTGCCAGTCAACACCTTAAATCACTATTTACGTATAGAAATTAATATAAAACATATTAGAAAATATACTGAAGAGGAGGAGGAAGAAGAAGAGACCATAATAAAGACATAATTAAATGAGAATTAGCCTCTCAGAGGAAGGCTTCACAGGTGTCCGTCTTGGCAGCTCACTTAATTCTCAATATTAAATTCCTGCTTATGTTATTAAATACCAGGATGAGAAGGGCAGGTCCTGGGTAGTAACTGATAGACTTGAGGCCAGACTCCGCCTTGCTCTCTTTACCCTCGATATACCTTATTACATTGACGGTGTTTTGAGAGTTTTTTTTCCAACTCCCGCAGCCCGGCCCTGGGCCAGGCTTGTCTGGTTGACCAGCAGCAACAGCCTGGTTAACGAGGCTGTTGCTGCTGGTGGCTCCGATGGATCACATATCCATTACACATAATATGGGAACTGAGAAGTAAATGTTATATCCACTCATGAGGAGGGTATATAACACAGCCAGCAATGTGTATCTTGACTTTGAGACTTTCTGATCACGGGTTCTAACCCCACCCGTTGTATGTTTTTTTTAGCAATGTGTATGTCTGTATAAACACTGAGAATTTACTTTATTGCATATTCTTTAGGCATTGAAATATTCTTGATAGTGCACAGAAGTAGAAGGGTTGACGTGGGGAAGTGGAAGAGAAAATGTAAAGGGAAGACGTAATGAAGAGGTGAGTGTGAGAAATAACGATCCAAAATAATAAGTGAGGAGAGAAAAGTATATGTGTGTTTGCTCAAAGATAAGGAAAAATACTCGCTCTTTGAAATTAAGAAAATAAGTTAGGAGAAGAAACCAGCTTATTTCCTCCTCATTACCCACGTTTCCCACCAAAAAATCCCCAAACGTTTAAAGTGAAAGTGTATTTTTTTATAGCAGACAAAACAGATTAATGGGAAGGAGTCTTCGAGAGTGGCTTAGTCAGTACTAAGCCAGCAAGTGTCTTTCATACAATGTCTCATGGTACAGTTTCCTGCAAGATACATGAAACTGTGTATCACAGACAAGTATTATGACCTAGGGAAAAGTTTGAACCTCCAGTAATATTAATCACCACTCCAGCCTCTACCTTCATCACTGTTCCTACTATAAAGTTGGAACCTCCAGTAATATTAATCACCACTCCAACCTCTATCTTCATCACTGTTCCTACTATCATGTTGGATTCTCCAGTAATATTACCACTCCACCCTTTACCTTCCCTGTTCCTGCTATAAAGTTGGATCCTCCAGTAATATTACTACTCCATCCTTTACTTTCACTGTTCCTACTATCACGTTGGTTCCTCCAGTAATACCACTAATCTAGCCTCTACCTTCACTGTTCCTACTATCAGTTGGTTCCTCCAGTAATATCACTACTCCAGCCTCTACCTTCACTGTTCCTACTATCAAGTTGGTTCCTCCAGTAATATCACTACTCCAGCCTCTACCTTCACTGTTCCTACTATCAAGTTAGTTCCTCCAGTAATATCACTACTCCAGCCTCTACCTTCACTGTTCCTACTATCAAGTTGGTTCCTCCAGTAATACCACTAATCTAGCCTCTACCTTCACTGTTCCTACTATCAAGTTGGTTCCTCCAGTAATATCACTACTCCAGCCTCTACCTTCACTGTTCCTACTATCAAGTTGGTTCCTCCAGTAATATCACTACTCCAGCCTCTACCTTCACTGTTCCTACTATCAAGTTAGTTCCTCCAGTAATATCACTACTCCAGCCTCTACCTTCACTGTTCCTACTATCAAGTTAGTTCCTCCAGTAATATCACTACTCCAGCCTCTACCTTCACTGTTCCTACTATCAAGTTGGTTCCTCCAGTAATATCACTACTCCAGCCTCTACCTTCACTGTTCCTACTATCAAGTTGGTTCCTCCAGTAATATCACTACTCCAGCCTCTACCTTCACTGTTCCTACTATCAAGTTGGTTCCTCCAGTAATATCACTACTCCAGCCTCTACCTTCACTGTTCCTACTATCAAGTTGGTTCCTCCAGTAATATCACTACTCCAGCCTCTACCTTCACTGTTCCTACTATCAAGTTGGTTCCTCCAGTAATATCACTACTCCAGCCTCTACCTTCACTGTTCCTACTATCAAGTTGGTTCCTCCAGTAATATCACTACTCCAGCCTCTACCTTCACTGTTCCTACTATCAAGTTGGTTCCTCCAGTAATATCACTACTCCAGCCTCTACCTTCACTGTTCCTACTATCAAGTTGGTTCCTCCAGTAATATCACTACTCCAGCCTCTACCTTCACTTTTCCTACTATCAAGTTGGTTCCTCCAGTAATATCACTACTCCAGCTTCTACCTTCATCACTGTTCTTATTATCGATAGTAAACAACACTTGTAAAACTCGGTTAACACTAAAATAGAGTTAAGAACACTAAAACATGTTGAAAGTAAATAAGAGTGATCGCTAAAGTACTGTATAGTGAACTACACTTGGGTACAGTAAACTTTAAAAATGTTGTGGACAACGAAAGCTTCAGAAGCTTTTACTAAGACATTTCGCTCTGTATCGAGCTTTGTCAGGTTGCGTCAAGTATTGACTTGATGAAATCTGGCAGCTCTCTGTAGAAAAGCTTAATGAAGCTCTATACAGAGAGGAATGTTGTTTTCAAAAAAAGCTTGTACTGCAGCTTAGAGCAGCTGGGTTAAGCCCTGGCTATCTTCCGCTAGGGACACTCCTCTCTCAAAACCTCTGTTCTATCCTATCTTCTCTTTCAACCCGCAAAGAGGGTCATTTCTTTGCATGAAAGCAAGCCAGCAAGCAGCAGACACTTCTGCTTCTGACTACAATCACCTCTGACCTCCAGGATGCCAGCAGCAGTTGACCAAACCGCAGCAACCGACCCAAAATTTGTATATATTGCCGCCGTATTAATTTCTACATTGAGATCTACATTGACACTCGCCTCTGACGCGCTGGTGGCGGTGTTGCAACTCGTCATGTAGGAAGGAAGGGAAAAAATGAGGCTTACACTCACCTTAATATAAAGGATAATTTAGTTTATGCGAACTTAGAAAATCTGAAGAAAAAAAATACATTCTTTTTCGCATGCTTGTGTGTGAAGTGGAAAAAGGTCTTTCTACTTTTTGTTTTTTAGCGAGACACTGTCTCGACTGTGTATACTGAGGAGTGTTGCTGGGAAAAGACACAAAGTGTAAGCAACTAGGCTGGAGACGTTTTGGGCTTGAGGTCATATCTCAGCTTTATAAGTCTATCTGTTGTATTATTTTTACTGATCCTTGATAATGTGAGAAATCACGAAAGCGCTTGTAATTTCACTATATATATATATATTATATATATATATATATATATATATATATATATATATATATATATATATATATATATATATATATATATATATATATATATATAAAATGTCGTGCCAAATAGGTAAAATTGGTCAATTAGCAAGAACTCATTTAAAATTAAGTCCTTTCTAAAATTTTCTCTTAAACGTTTAAAGATATATTTTTTCATTTATGTTAATGTAAAAATTAATAATTTTGTACCAAAACAACCTTAGAAAACGTACCTAACCTTATTATAATAAGCGCAATTTAATTTAGCCTAATCCAACTAAATATATTTTAGATAAGTTTACATTAATTTTATAATAAACAAACACAATGAAATATACTTTTTTCGTTAGGTTCAGAATGACTGCGAAATTATTGCCCTATTCGGCAAGAAGTGCGTTGCTATTTAAGCCAAAATCGCAAGTTTGGTGTCCTTTAGCTCGATCGCTCGCGCACTCAGCTCACACACTGAGGTCCGGAGATCGAATCCCCGGTACGGCTGGAAAAACATTATATATATATATATATATATATATATATATATATATATATATGCAAATATCACAAACCAAGCGATGCAGGACTTTCATGTTGCAATCAACACATCAGGAGCTTGCAAAATTGCAGAAAGGAGGATGTCCAAGCAAGTACGTTTCCAAAGGACGTCTTTACTGGAGTGAGTGAAAGAGAGAGAGAGAGAGAAAGGGTACAGGAAGTGCCCACAGCCAGAAGGATGAAGTTTATAGCATTAGAAAAATCCCACAAGCATTGATATTGTAATAGCCTAAACGAAATTAATGTGGCAATAATAAAAAAATTGGTCATATTCCGCTATAATATCAGTAATTTTACATACATAAATATATTGTCAGTGATATAGAAGTCACTGGCAATTATGGGGTAGCCTCCCACGGGACAGCGTGTCCATTTTAAAGTGATGAGAAAACGGCAACATTTAAAGGGAAGACTTCTAAAAGTTATGTAAAGGAAACGGGGCTCATTTAAAGAGGGAGGCATCTGTAATAACAAGGAATACGGCCACAGTTATTCAACCCACATAATTCTGAGGCAAACTCTGGTTCAACCTTCAGAAACTGCAGGAAAAATAGACCCTAATTCCTAGGTGTGGCACTACATTTAAGACAGTCTAATGCATTCATATAAGAGCCCAATTTTAGACTGTGTACTATTGCTTCAACTAAAAACGCATCTAATTTGAACAACCCGTCACTGATATTGTATAATGACTGCCTATCATGCTTAATAATTGCCGATTCTACAATATTCCTTTAAAGCCAAGAGGAACAAGGAACGATGACTCTTGCTTCCCGCCAGTTTGCCGGGCTATTACAAGCTCTAATATGGTTGAAAATCGCGTTCGACTCCTGTGCTATACGTATCGAATAACGGTGCTGGGAAATTCTCCCCTCTAATGGTTTTCCCGTTTGTCCCAAATAGGAGAGACTGCAACCATTGCAACCAATTCTGTAGACACCACCAACGGAGGAAGAATTCTGTTCCACTTCCTCATGGAGATAAGAGGAAATAAGAACAAGAACTAGTAAGAAAATAGAAGAAAACCCAGAGGGTGTGTATATATATATGCTTGTACATGAATGTTAGTGTGACCTAAGTGTAAGTAGAAGTAACAAGACATACCTGAAATCATGCATGTTTATGAGACAGAAAAGACACCAGCAATCCTACCATCATGTAAAACAAATACTAGGCTTTCGTTTTACACTACTTGGCAGGACGTTCAGTACCTCCCATGGCATGCTGTCTACCAACCTACTACTCTATATATATATATATATATATATATATATATATATATATATATATATTGGAAGCACCAATCTCAGAGACTAGTCGGTACTCCCTCGTCCCTTTCGTGGCAATTCAGTTTCACTCTTGTGTTTCACGCCCCTTTTAATCGGGCGATTCCTCCTTCCATATTCTGCTCGGGTTGCCACTGTTCCTTCCTCTCCTCATCAGTCCCTCTTCAATCCCCTATTCCAACAATTTAGTAATCAGGAAGCAAGGTGGGACAAAGAGATGAGCAACACCCTTTCTCTCTCTCTCTCTCTCTCTCTCCTCTCTCTCTCTCTCTCTCTCTCTCTCTTCTCTTCTTCTTCTTCTTCTTCTCCTCTCTCTCCCTCTCTCTCCCTCTCTCTCCTCTCTCCTCTCTCCCTCTCTCCTCTCCCTCTCTCTCTCCCTCTCCTTCTCCCTCCTCTCTGAAACTTCAGAGTGTAGTGGACCTGTCAGTGCAGTGAGGAAACACTCATTTATACAGTAACACAGTACATTTCGATCTTCGTCTGGGATCCTCTTCAGCAATAAAGTGACAGGTTTTGGTTTCTGTAGTGAACAAATCTACTAGATTAAAGGATACAGGCTGGTTGCAGGTCACAGGTGGATCGTCTACGTCTACAAGTTACTGGTTACAGGGAGGGGAGGGAGAGTAGTCACCAGTGCCACGGTACTTGTCTTACACTAGTTGGCAGCGACGGCACTGTAACTTTCTCAATTTCGGGCCACCGAATATTTCCTTCTCTCTCTCTCTCCTCTCTCTCTCTCTCTCTCTCTCTCTCTCTCTCTCTCTCTCTCTCTCTCTTTCCCTTTCCCTTCTCCCTTCTTATAATCCTCCCATCAACCCTTCTAATCTCCTCTTCTCTTCTATTTTGTTTTTTTCTGATCTACTACTTCTCTCATCTTTATAATCCTCAATCTCCTCTCCATCCTGGTCTCTTTCACTCTTCCCTCCTTTTTCCTTCTTCGTTCCCTCATTTCCCCACCCTTCTTTCCTCCCTCCCTCCTTCCCCGCACTTCCTTTCCTTCCTTCCTTCTAGAGGCCTACACCATGATCAAAGGAATCGCTGTTCTTATTGTCCTCCTCTTCCTCTTCTTCCTCCTCCTCCTCCTCCTCTCTGAAGACTTCCTTTCCTCTTCTCTCACCATTCAGTCTTCCCTCCTCTCCCTTTCCTCTTTTAAATCGTTTCTCAATTCCTCTTTTCCCTTTAACATTTTCTTCTTTCCTTTCCCTCCCTCTCTCTAATTCCTCCCCCCTATCTTGTATTGTTTCCCATTAACTTTACTCCCTTATCTTCTCCACCCTTCCTTATGTCCCTCTTCCCTTCTCTCCTGTTTCCTCTATTCCTTCCCTTCGCTTTCCTCTTTCCTCATTTACATCTTCCACTTTTCAAGATTCCAGCTTTGTCTTCATTTCCATCTTTCTCATCATTTACGTATTTTCCCCATTTCCGTCTGTTTTCCTCATTTCCGTCTTTTTTTCTCATTTCCGTCTTTTTTCTCATTTCCGACCTTTTTCCTCATTTCCGTCTTTTTTTCTCATTTCCGTCTTTTTTTCTCATTTCCGTTTTTTTTTCTCATTTCCGTCTTTTTCCTCATTTCCGTCATTTTCCTCATTTCCGTCTTTTTTTCTCATTTCCGTTTTTTTTTCTCATTTCCGTCTTTTTCCTCATTTCCGTCTTTTTCCTCATTTCCGTCTTTTTCTCATTTCCGTCTTTTTTCTCATTTCCGTCTTTTTCCTCATTTCCGTCTTTTTCCTCATTTCCGTCTTTTTTTCTCATTTCCGTCTTTTTTTCTCATTTCCGTCTTTTTCCTCATTTCCGTGCTGCTCCTCAGTATCCTCTTTCTTATTCCCTCCTTGAGCAGTCACCAACAGCCTGACTGGACGGAGGTCAGGGACGAAGGCTCGAGTCTGTACTGGCCCTTGTGCTGAGTGAGACGTTTATCAACACACTTCATGATACAGTAGCCAGTTTTCTTTTTCTTTCTCTTCTTTATGTCTTTTGCTTTGCTCTTTTGACTTTTGATCTTTTAGTGACGTATTAGTCGATCTTTTAGTACTATTATGGTCTTTGTAGTGACAGTATTAGTGCTCTTTAGTGACTATTATGAGTCTTTGTAGTGACAGTATTAGTGCTCTTTAGTGACTATTATGAGTCTTTGTAGTGACAGTATTAGTGCTCTTTAGTGACTATTATGAGTCTTTGTAGTGACAGTATTAGTGCTCTTTAGTGACTATTATGAGTCTTTGTAGTGACAGTATTAGTGCTCTTTAGTGACTATTATGAGTCTTTGTAGTGACAGTATTAGTGCTCTTTAGTGACTATTATGAGTCTTTGTAGTGACAGTATTAGTGCTCTTTAGTGACTATTATGAGTCTTTGTAGTGACAGTATTAGTGCTCTTTAGTGACTATTATGAGTCTTTGTAGTGACAGTATTAGTGCTCTTTAGTGACTATTTGAGTCTTTGTAGTGACAGTATTAGTGCTCTTTAGTGACTATTATGAGTCTTTGTAGTGACAGTATTAGTGCTCTTTAGTGACTATTATGAGTCTTTGTAGTGACAGTATTAGTGCTCTTTAGTGACTATTATGAGTCTTTGTAGTGACAGTATTAGTGCTCTTTAGTGACTATTATGAGTCTTTGTAGTGACAGTATTAGTGCTCTTTAGTGACTATTATGAGTCTTTGTAGTGACAGTATTAGTGCTCTTTAGTGACTTTATGAGTCTTTGTAGTGACAGTATTAGTGCTCTTTAGTGACTATTATGAGTCTTTGTAGTGACAGTATTAGTGCTCTTTAGTGACTATTATGAGTCTTTGTAGTGACAGTATTAGTGCTCTTTAGTGACTATTATGAGTCTTTGTAGTGACAGTATTAGTGCTCTTTAGTGACTATTATGAGTCTTTGTAGTGACTGTATTAGTGCTCTTTAGTGACTATTATGAGTCTTTGTAGTGACTCTATTAGTGCTCTTTAGTGACTATTATGAGTCTTTGTAGTGACTGTATTAGTGCTCTTTAGTGACTATTATGAGTCTTTGTAGTGACTGTATTAGTGCTCTTTAGTGACTATTATGAGTCTTTGTAGTGACAGTATTAGTGCTCTTTAGTGACTATTATGAGTCTTTGTAGTGACTGTATTAGTGCTCTTTAGTGACTGTTATGAGTCTTTGTAGTAACTGTATTAGTGCTCTTTAGTGACTATTATGAGTCTTTGTAGTGACTGTATTAGCGCTCTTTAGTGACTATTATGAGTCTTTGTAGTGACTGTATTAGTGCTCTTTAGTGACTATTATGAGTCTTTGTAGTGACAGTATTAGTGCTCTTTAGTGACTATTATGAGTCTTTGTAGTGACTGTATTAGTGCTCTTTAGTGACTATTATGAGTCTTTGTAGTGACAGTATTAGTGCTCTTTAGTGACTATTATGAGTCTTTGTAGTGACTGTATTAGTGCTCTTTAGTGACTATTATGAGTCTTTGTAGTGACAGTATTAGTGCTCTTTAGTGACTATTATGAGTCTTTGTAGTGACAGTATTAGTGCTCTTTAGTGACTATTATGAGTCTTTGTAGTGACTGTATTAGTGCTCTTTAGTGACTATTATGAGTCTTTGTAGTGACAGTATTAGCGCTCTTTAGTGACTATTATGAGTTTGTAGTGACTGTATTAGCGCTCTCTTTAGGGACTGTTATGTCTCTGTAGTGACTGTTTACTGTTGTTTACTTCTCTGTACTGACAATCTATAGTGACTGTTATGTCTCTGTAGTGACTCCTGTCACCTGCTCTCATGATGAATTACGTCACATCAATGTTAAGCTCGGGGTTAAATCCCCCATCAGTGGATATCAGCTGTGGTTAATCCGGCCATTATTGTATTCGGAGGTAAACAATCCTGCCATTATTGGATTTCCGTCATAGATAATCCCTGCTTATGACACAGACGCTGTGGCCACCGCGGCAGATAAGAAATTACATTTTTTGAAGATTTGGCTGTGGAATTTGGTAAAAAGAGACGTTTCGCTCACGCAGTGGGATTTATCAAGTCAAACGTGGATAGGAAGGTTGAGGCTCGCATGGGCCAGTAGGCCTGCTGCAGTGTTCCTTCTTTCTTATGTTCTTATGTTATATATATGGGAGCATGGTGAGGTAAGTGGTGTCTAGGTCATTGTAGTGGTGTGAGGTCGGCTGGCCATTGTGGTGGTGTGAGATCGACTGTTCATTGTAGTGGTGTGAGGTCGGCAGGTCATTGTAGTGGTGTGAGGTCGGCAGGTCATTGTAGTGGTGTGAGGTCGGCAGGTCATTGTAGTGGTGTGAGGTCGGCTGGTCATTGTAGTGGTGTGAGTTCAGCGGTCATTGTAGTGGTGTGAGTTCGGCTGGTCATTGTAGCGGTGTGAGTTCGGCTGGTCATTGTGGTGGTGTGAGTTCGGCTGGTCATTGTAGCGGTGTGAGTTCGGCTGGTCATTGTAGTGGTGTGAGTTCGGCTGGTCATTGTAGCAGTGTGAGGTCGGCTGGTCATTGTAGTGGTGTAAGGTCAGCAGGTCATCGAAGTTTTGCGAGGTCGGCAGGTCATTGTAGTGGTGTGAGGTCGACTGGTCATTGTAGTGGTGTGAGGTCGACTGGTCATTGTAGTGGTGTGAGGTCGACTGGTCATTGTAGTGGTGTGAGGTCGACTGGTTATTGTAGTGGAGTCGGTAGATCATTGTAGTGGTGTGAGGTCGGCAGGTCATTGTGGTGTGAGGTCGGCTGATCATTGTTGTGTGAGGTCGGCAGGTCATTGAAATGGTGTAGGTCGACTGGTCATTTTAGTGGTGTGAGGTCAACTGGTCATTGTAGTGGTGTGAGGTCGGCAGGTCATTGTAGTAGTGTGAGGTCGGCTGATCATTATAGTGGTGTGAGGTCGGCAGGTCATTGTAGTGGTGTGAGGTCAGCAGGTCATTGTGGTGGTGTGAGGTCGGCTGATCATTGTGGTGGTGTGAGGTCGGCTGATCATTGTAGTGGTGTAAGGTCGGCAGGTCATTGTGGTGTGAGGTCGGATGATCATTGTAGTGTGAGGTCGGCAGGTCATTGTTGTGGTGTAAGGTCGACTAGTCATTGTAGTGGTGTGAGGTCGACTGGTTATTGTAGTGTGAGCTCGGTAGATCATTGTAGTGGTGTGAGGTCGGCAGGTCATTGTGGTGTGAGGTCGGCTGAACATTGTAGTGTGAGGTCGGCAGGTCATTGTAGTGGTGTAAGGTCGACTGGTCATTGTAGTGGTGTGAGGTCGACTGGTTATTGTAGTGTGAGATCGGTAGATCATTGTAGTGGTGTGATGTCGACTGGTCATTGTGTGGTGTGAGGTCGACTGGTCATTGTAGTGGTGTGAGGTCAGCTGATCATTGTAGTGGTGTGAGGTCGACTGGTCATTGTAGTGGTGTGAGGTCGACTGGTCATTGTAGTGGTGTGAGGTCGGCTGATCATTGTAGAGGTGTGAGGTCGACTGATCATTGTAGTGTGTGAGGTCGACTGGTCATTGTAGTGGTGTGAGGTCGGCTGATCATTGTAGTGGTGTGAGGTCGACTGATCAATGTAGTGGTGTGAGGTCGACTGGTCATTGTAGTGGTGTGAGGTCGACTGGTCATTGTAGTGGTGTGAGGTCGACTGATCATTGTAGTGGTGTGAGGTCGACTGTTCATTGTAGTGGTGTGAGGTCGACTGGTCATTGTAGTGGTGTGAGTTCGGCTGATCATTGTAGTGGTGTGAGGTCGACTGGTCATTGTAGTGGTGTGAGGTCGACTGATCATTGTAGTGATGTGAGGTCGACTGTTCATTGTAGTTCTCTGAATTGTTGCTGTGTTTACCATAATAATGTTATACAATACCAACAGTTTGGTATTTTCATTTCCGAAACGTTTCTGCTACCCAGCAGGCTGGAGAGAGCATTGCAGATGGACGGATCATTGGAAATATGCTTGACAATATAGTTGTTGGGTAATACTACGTATCTTCTTGGTGTGTTGTCTTGTGTGTGTGAGTTAATGATGTCATGTGTACGGCGTCTACCATCCCTGAAGTTTTGAGGGGAGTAAAGTTTGGAAAAGACTTGTTCGCGGAGCGAGCTTTCTTTTTCTTGAGCAGGACCTGGGCCTACTTGGGCCAGTAGTCCTATCGCTGTGCTTCTCTAGCACTGCATCAATGGTATACAATACCCATAAGTTGATGAACAAAACACGTGTCATATCAGGGTATCGTTGTCATGAAATATGCTGAGTAGTTTTAACGACCCTTACACATATACTCCTCTGTGATGGTTCCTAGCTGCCTCGTGACACCACTATTACATGACCTGACGTCTTCACCTGATCTTCACCAGTGATTTGCTCTTTCTCTCATTCTCTCGCTTCATTTGGGGCCACCAAAGTCCCAGGGTCGAAATTTTTCCAATAAAGATGTCCTAAGTGGGTCAGGTCCTGATCCACTGGGAGGCCTGGTCGAGGACCGGGTCGCGGGGGCGTTGACCTCCAGGTAGTCTTGTGTCCTTTCATCCATATGAAAAGGTGTAGTGTTTTATATAGAGAAACGGAAGGGGGTGTATGGGCGAAAAGTTGTAGTGATTCCTAGAGAGAAAAAGGTGTGTATGGGAAATTGTGTGTAATAAGTAGGCTGTGTCTCAGGAGAAGCTACGTGTATCCTAGGAGAGGATAAAGTGTGTATCCTGGGGGCAGTGTAAGGATGTATCTTGGAAGCAGGTATGGTATGCCTTGGGGAATCAGGAAGGAGGGAAGGTGTCCAGGGTGAGGCAGGGAAGAGAGAGAGAGAATGGAAGATTAGCGTAGGTTAGCTGGTCCTGAGGGAGGGGTGGCCAAGGTGATATGACGGTGAACGAATGAGCCGTCACAGCTCATTCATGTCAGGGAGAGAGAGAGGGAAGGAAGGTGTGAGGCAGGTAAAACAGAGAAGAAATGCTAATCAGAGGGTATATAATCGGAGGAAAGGAAAGAGGATATGAGAAAGAGTGAGTATGAAGGAATGTAAACATAAAGGAAAGTGAAAATGCAGGAGGGAGGATATGAGGAAGGGTTGGTCTGAGGGAAGGTGAGTGTAAGGGAGGGTAGATATGAGGGAAGGGTGAGGTTGAAGTAAAGTTTGATCCTAGAAAACAGAGGTGAAGTTTACTCAGGTACAGTCGCACAGTCTTTGAACTGAGAAAGAGAGAGAGAGAGAGGAGAGTGGGACGGGGAAGAATTAAACGAGTAAGGACAAAACAGATAAAGCAGGTGTAGAGGAGGAGAGTGAGTCAGCAGAGGCCTGCCCGGGTAGCGAAAGACTCCCGCTGCTCTTAAAACACCTGTGTGTGTGTAGGTGTGTGTGGGGGGATGAGTGTTTGGGTATACCTAGGGGGGTCCACGACCTGAGGTATATAAATCCTGGCGAGGGTAATTAATGTTTAGTGTGTGTGTATTATCCTCTCAATTACTGTGTGAGAGGAGGTTTGGGGTAGGGGGAGTGGGGAAGGGGAAGGGATGGAATGGGAGAGAAAAGGTGAGGTGGAGTGGATGGGAGAGCAAAAAGTGGGGAATAAAGAAAATAGAATAAGAGGAGGAAGGAAAGAGGGTACAAGAGAGGTAGAGAGGAGGGAATTCCTGAAAGCTAAACGAAGGATGTTTTCGGGAATCATCGCCCCCGCGACCCGGTCCCAGACCAAGCCTGGTGGATCAGGGCGTGATCATCCACGCTGTTACTGCTGGCCCCACGTAGTCCAACGTACGAACCACATCCTGGTTGGCCAGGCACTGACCTATCCAGCTCCCTGTTGAAGACAGCCAGGGGTCTATTAATAATCTTCCCTGTGTATGATAGGAATCTTTTGAATAATCTTGTTCCCCTTATATTTATTGTGTTATCCCTCAGTGCTCAAGGCATCCCTGCTTTTCATTTGGGCTGTTTTGTACCTGCCGAACCTCTTGCTTTAGTACGGATTGATTTGGGATCAATTCCTCTAGGATTTTCCAGGTGTAAATTGTGATTTATCTTTCTCGCCTTCGTTCCAAGGAGTACAGATCAAAAGACTTCAAATGTTCCCAGTAATTTCGGTGCATTACTGAACTTATACGTGCAGTCTACCTACCTGGAGTCTGCCTGGAGGGCATTCCGGGGATCGACGTCCCCGCAGCCCGGTCTATGACCAGGCCTCCCGGTGGATCAGGGCCTGATCAACGAGACTGTTACTGCTGGCTGCACGTAGTCCAACGTACGAACCACAGCCCGGCTGATCTGAAATTTCGCCCACCTTAAAAATTGATGTTAGTGTACAGCAGTATTCCAGCCTAGAGAGAACCGGTGACTTATAGAAGACCATCATTGTTTTGGGTAAGAGTTAACTAGAAGAAACAAGAAGAGGCAAGAGAGAAGGGAAGGAGAGAGTATAGTAAGAAGGATAGGATAGAGGGAAGAGATATTAAAGGGAAGGAGGGTACAATACAATGAAGGCTTGGGCCAGGTGATGGCGAGGCTTGTCAATACTCGAGTGACTGATAGCTCTGATAGTGGCAAAAATTTCAGTACTTTGATAGATTTTTTTTTGACTGGGTAGGAAGAGGTGAGAGGAAGGGGTTTGGGTGAAAAGGGGGGGGGTGGATGGTATGAGTGAGAAAAGAGGGGGTACAATGAGAGGTGGCCGCTACTCTCCGCCGCAAGCGGTTGTTCTTACCTGAGAGGTGGCCGCTGCTTTCTCTGCTTCAAGTTATTGGTCGTACATTACAGGTGGCCTCTATTTATGGAAGTACACTTGTTGTCTCTTAACTCTTCAAAGTAACTAGTCGTTGCCAAGCTTCTTCATCCTATGTGTGAATTTCCATCAAAATGTTAAGCATCTTCAGTTCTCTCACAGTGTCTTGATCTCAGTGCTAAGTGTTCTGACACTCTGTAAAGTAACTTGATAATGTGCAAAGTGTTCTGACTAAGTGCTAAGTGCTTTTGACCCCGTGCAAAATGTTCCAACCTCTCGAAGTACCTTTACCCCTTCCCATTGCGCAAAACGAAGCCCTCAGAATTATTCGTGGTGGTCTTAAAACTACCAAGGTTCTTAACATGAGGAAGGAACTTGGTGTTTCTAGTATCAGTGATACGATTATTGAGATTAACAATGTGCTTTTTCTTAGAATATTAAGAAATGAACCAGACACTGTCACTACAAATCTTACTAAATGTCTAGAAATAAAAAACCCCAGATCTAAATGGCAGGTCTGCATCTGCTCTTGTTGCCCCCTCCTTAGATTATTATTATTGGGAGCGGGATTATACAGCGCCTCTGGGAGGAGGTATTCAGGCTTAATTCAAGGAATTGGAGCACAGATCCAATTCCCTAGATCAAGAGCCCCTTACCAGCATCAAGGGACCTCCCTGGAGAGGCTCCTCCCTGGATGAGAACTCTACCAACTAGGTTGAGTTGGACATATGAATTAACTACAGGTCATCTACACTACAAAACTATGGTTTAAATTTACCATCCTATGGCGCTAAAGTTTACTCTTGACACTGAGCTTGACTCTTTAATTACAACTGATTCCATGTCATCACTGAGAGCACTTGACTCGCATAACTAATAACGTGCTCAATGGAGTGGCCAGGTTCTTAGGCGTTTTATGTATCTGTTAAGTTTTTTTTTTTTAAAGACTAATTCCTAGACCTTTGTGTATTCATATGGTCTTGCGCTACCCTCCACAGGGTGAATATAGAGTGCACAATAAACTAGCCGCTTCGATTGCAAAATCTAAATCTAATCCATTGTGCCTCCCCCGTACCAATTCTGCCCCCCCCCCTCCTTCCCTCCTTTAGTCCTTCATTCCTTTCCACTCCCCCTTCCTCCCTCGCCCCTCTTGTTTATCCACGTTGCTTCCCGTTCTTGCTTTTGTTCCGCTGCTTATTCTATTGTTCCATTGTTCAGCTGTTCAGCCATCGTTCCCTATTGTTCAGCTGTTTAACTTTCCCGCTCCTCCTCGTCTGCCCCATCACCATGTTTATCATCCCTTTTCCTCTTCTTGCAGTCCCTCATATTTAACCAAACTCTGGCATTGTTCCTTGCTATCGCGCCTGCAGTTACCGCTAATTGTGTGTCAACATACTCGCTCGCGCTGAGCTGTTTGCCTCTCAAAACTAACTACCTAACGACTTTGAATTGGCATACACTCTTGGCATGTTGATTCTCTTAATTACCAGCCAGCCAATAGCGGCAAGGAGGACAGCTGCCTGATAGAACCAGGAGAAGCTGATTGGGTAATCTGCTTCGCTGTAATGAAGGTGATTTGATGGACAGATTGTGTATTCACTCACACGCTCATTGCAAAGGGGTAATATGCTGCCATTGGAAAGGGGGGGGGGTTGGCATAGTACCGTTGGAGTTAGTATACTGCCGTTGGAAATGGGTAACATTCTGTCAGTGGATAGGATAACATATCATTGGAATGGGGCAAGAATCTTTTTTTTTTTTAAGAATGGGTAATAAAGTGTGTTATTGACCAGGGGTGACTGACCAGGGGTGACTGAGCCGGGCTGTGGTTCGTACGTTGGACTACTTGCGGCCAGCAGTAACAGCCTGTCAAGGACTGGGCCGCGGGGGCGTTGACCCCCGGAACACCATCCAGGTAGACTCCAAATAGGTAAGAAGACATAACTAAGCATGAAGATGGAGGCATAACCCAGCCACTTATAGTATCATTTGTAATTGAAGGAATCGCATATTCTCTCATAAGAGCCTTGGAAGACTTCGGGAGATCTATTGGGTCAAACAGACGCTATACGCCAACACTGTGAAGCCACTAGCGTGACGTGAGCGTGTTTACCTTGTTCAGTCTATCCACAACCATGGAACTGGCCACAGTGGAGTGTGTTCTTTAGAGACGCATCCTTACCCTGTAATAAAGGTAATAATGAACGGTCAGTAGAGTTATTCTCCTTTTAGCTCTTTCAGTTTTCTTTTTTTTTTTACTTGTATTTTTTTGTTTTAGCTTGTATCATGTTTTTATATTGGATATATATTTTTTGTTGTTGAATATTTCAGTGGAGTTAACTGTGAAAATAGTTGTGAATAAATGGTGTTTGGGACAGCAGTGTTGTTTTTCAACATGCAGGCTTCACCCCACACGTGTTACATGTTCATCACATGTATTGCACTCTCCAGTCTCATTTTCAACTGTTAATGAATTTTGTTTACCACACGACGCTGATCACACATGGATGAGCTGGATAGTCCAGCTCGTCGACGTTCACAATGATGCCGGCATACATTATGAGAGTGTAGCTTCCTGAATGTAAGCCATCTGGAGCTGGGACCGGGTCACGGGGCGGTGACCTCCAGAAGTGACCCTAATAATATTCCTTCCCTCCCCATTCCAACTGGCTGGGGAGAGAAACCTACCGAAGCAGTTTTGCAATTGAATGAAATTTATTGGTGTCAACAAGCGCATCAGTGTTGGTAATGTGGATAGGTCTACCTGGAGGGCATTCCGGGGATCAACGCCCCCGCGGCTTGGTCCATGACCAGGCTTCCTGATGGATCAGCGCCTGATCAACGAGGCTGTTACTGCTGGCCGAACGTAGTCCAACATACGAACGACAACCCGGCTGATTTGGCACTGACTTTGGGTATCTGTCCATCTTCCTCTTGAAAAGAACCAGGGGTCTATTGGTAATACCCCTTATAGCTGGTGGGAGGCTGTTGCACAGTCTTAGGCCCCGGACACTTATTGTGTTTTCTCTTAGTGTACCAATGGGGCCCCTACTTTTCACTGGGGGTATGTTGCATCGCCTGTCAAGTCTTTTGCTTTCGTAGGGAGTGATTTCTGTGTGCCGATTAGGGACCAGTCCCTCCAGGATCTTCCAGGTGCAGATTATGATGTATCTCGGCTGCGCTCCAGTGAGTACAAGTCAAGTGCTTCCAGGCGTTCCCAGTAGTTAAGGTATTTGATGGAACTTATACGTGCAGTAAAGGTTCTCTGTACTTTCTCTAGATCTGCAATTTCTGCAGATTCTGCGGATTTTTTTATAGACATTCTTCCAACAGCTCTGTTGCATACATGAAAGCGATATTTGTCCAAGGAATCCGTCGTGAGAGCTGTGGCTTGGCCAGCCTTAGATGCAGCATCGTCTGATGTTTGTTGATTATTGAAAACAGATTCACTTATATACATCTTGGCTTTGCTTCGAAGTTTTTTTTCCTTGCCTTTGCCAGAAAGAGCTGAGATTGTGTCATAACAAGTGAATGAGGGAAAAGATGATGCTGGAACAGGTCCCAGAGATTTCTTTGCAACTTTTTGGTATAAATCTTGTTGGGACTGCGAACTTTGTCAGGTTTATACCTTTGATATACCTTTGAAGAGTTTCGAGAGTATCTACTCTCTGAGCCCGGCCATGGGCCAGGCTCGTCTGGTGCTTGCCTGGTCAACCAGGCTGTTGCTGCTGGAGGCCCGCTGCCCCACATATCCATCACAGCCTGGTTGATCTGGCACCTGGTGAAGATATTTGTCCAGTTTCCTCTTGAAGGCTTCTACACTGGTTCCAGCCGTGTTTCGGATATCTTCTGGTAAGATGTTGAATAGTCTGGGACCCCGGATGTTAATACAGTGCTCCCGTATTGTCCCCACCGCACCCCTGCTCCTCACTGGGTTTATTTTACACTTTCTCCCATATCTCTCACTCCAGTATGTTGTTATGGCAGTGTGCAGATTTGGGACCAGGCCCTCAAGTACTTTCCATGTATATATTATCATGTATCTCTCTCTCCTCCGCTCCAATGAGTACATGTTCAAGACTTGAAGGCGTTCCCAATAATTTAGATGTTTCAATGGCTCAATGTGAGCCGTAAACGATCTCTGGATTTGTTCCAGCTCTGCTATTTCTCCTGCCCTGAACGGGGCCGTCAGCACTGAGCAGTATTCTAAGTGAGGGAGCACTAGCGATTTGAATAGTGTCACCATCGGCATTATTTCCCTTGTTTTGAAAGTTCTCAATACCCACCCCGTCATCTTCCTGGCTGTTGTGATCTTTGTCTTGTTATGGTCTTTAAATGACAGATCAGCAGACATAATTATTCCCAAGTCCTTTACGTGTTCCTTTCGTTCTATGTGGTGACCCTCTTGCGTTTTGTATATAGTGTTCCTTTTGAGTTCTTCATTTTTTCCATACCTAAGCAGCTGAAACTTATCACCATTGAACGTCATGTTGTTCTCCACTGCCCATTGGAAGACCCTGCTTATGTCCTCCTGTAATTTTTCAGTGTCCTCTACCGTAGTGACTTTCATGTTTATTTTAGTGTCATCTGCAAATGATGATACAAAAGTGTGCTGGGTGTTTTTATCTATGTCTGCTATGAGGATGAGAAACAGCAGAGGTGCCAGGACAGTGCCTTGGTGCACTGAGCTTTTGACCTCGCTGATGCTGGATCTTGCCCTGTTCACTACTACTTTTTGTGTTCTTTGTGTTAGGAACTCAAAAATCCATCTGCCTACCTTCCCCGTAATGCCTAAGGCCCTCATTTTGTGCGCTATCACTCCATGATCGCATTTGTCAAACGCCTTTGCAAAATCTGTGTAAATCACATCTGCGTTTTGGTCGTCCTCCAATGCCTCCGTAATTCTGTCATAATGGTTCAGCAGCTGTGACAGGCATGATCGACCCGCTCTAAAGCCATGCTGGTTCGGGTTATGTTGGTTGTGCTGGCCCATGAACTTTGTAATCTGCCGTCTCATCACTCTTTCAAAGATTTTTATGATGTGAGAAGTGAGGGCTACTGGTCTGTAATTTTTAGCTAGTGCTCTACTACCTCCCTTATGCAAAGGAGCTATGTCTGCACTCTTTAAGGCCTCTGGAATTTCACCTAGATCTAAGCTCTTTCTCCACAGAATACTAAGAGCTCTTGCTAATGGTACTTTGCACTGCTTTATAAATAAAGCATTCCATGAATCTGGTCCAGGTGCTGAGTGAGTGGGCATGTTGGCCATTTCTTTTTCGAAATCTATGGGATTTGTACTAATGTCGGTTAGGTGGTCTGCGCAGCCTTCTGCTGTCATTTAGTGGGTTGCTGAACACTGACTCATACTGTTCTTTTAGAATTTCACTCATTTCCTGTTCATCGTCCGTATACGAATCTCCTCTCAATAATAGTCCAATTCTACAGGTAGTTCTTAGCTTGGATTTTGCATAGGAGTAGAAATATTTTGGGTTTCTTGCAATATCCTGTATGGCTCTTTGTTCCCTTTGTACTTCTTCTGTCAGGTATGACATCTTAAGTTTGTGCTCTAATTCCGTGATCTCTCGGTTAAGGCTATCTCTCCTCTGTTGCAACATACCTGTGTTTTTCAGCAATTCAGTAACCCGTTTTCTTCTCCTGTACCATCTCCTACGCTCTCTCTCTATATCTGATCTTCTTCGGGGTTTCCTCAATGGTACGTGTTTCATACATACCTTGTATGCTTCTGTATTCAGCTTCTCTAGGCACTGGTGGGGATTTAGGTGCTCATGTCTGATTCCCATGATATGTCTGATAGCTCTTGGTTTATTTTTCCCAGTCAATTCTATGGTTATTAAAATTAAACTTACTGAACATTCCGTCTCTAACATTAGTGTCGCAGTTCCCTAACCCTGAGTTAATACTAGTTTGAACTTCTATGATGTTATGATCAGAGTATATTGTTTTTGTAACTGTTATGTCTCTGATTAATTCCTCGTTGTTTGTGAATATCAAATCCAGGGTATTTTCATTTCTAGTGGGATCAATTATCTGTTGGTTTAGTGAGTACTTTTCAGAAAGCCTCATTAGTTCCCTGGTATGTGCCTGTTGAGCCAGGGTGCTTCCAGGAGTTATTTCTGGTATAACATTATGGTGCCTCATCTTCCATTTTACATGAGGGAGATTAAAATCTCCAAAGATTAAAATGTTTGGGGTGGGATTCTCTAGCCTATCCAGATAGCTATCTATCTTCTTTAACTGCTCTGTGAATTCCTCCGCAGTTGCTGATGGTGGTTTGTATACTAGGATAATTACTAGATTCTTATTTTCCACTTTAATGCCGAGGATTTCTGCTATATCATTCGTAGCGTTCAAAACTTCTGTGCAACAGAGAGTATCTTTTATATAGAGTCCTACTCCTCCCTGTTACCTATTAATTCTATCACATCTATACATGTTATAGTTTTCTATCTGAATCTCTCCGTCCAAAACATCCCTTGTATGTGTTTCATAAACATTGTTTTAGTGAATGGCTTGGGAAGGGAAATGCATTTTTTTTTTCATTTTCTAGTTTTCAAGTTGTTTTAACAGTTAATGTATGAGCATCATGTATGCCAACAGACTGGGGGTTTATCTTCCGTTTATTAATATGTTGTCTTGTTAGATCTCTTACAAAGGAAATATACTTGTGATGTTTTTGTGGCTACAATTTTTTTCAACTGCAACTTCAACAGAGACGAGTTTTGGAAACTCGACAATTTTTGTTTAAGAGTTTTATTTGGTGTTTCTTGAAAACCATAAAAGATCACAAATACTCTATTGACAGAGTACTCGATGACAATATATGTAGGCTTTAGGACACTGGTACAGTGTACGTCAAAGCCTCAGTACTATCACGACATTCTGATACTCTCCTAAGACTGTGCCTTCCTAAGGTCCGCATGATTCAAGGAGCTACGAGTGTTGCCTTGTTTCGTTTCCTCATGGAAACCTCATCAAAGAGTGAAGGTAGTTTATGGGTTAACTTGTGAGTCATATCTGCACTAACTAAAGCTTCTGGGATATCACCAGAATCTAAGCTTTTTCTCCAAAGACCACTGAGTACTCTTGCTAATGTTACATTGCATTTCTTTTTAAATAACTCATTCCAGGAGTCAGGTCCAGGTGCTGCGTGCGTGGCCATATTGCCAGATTTCCCTTTCGAAATCTGAAGGATTTGGATGAAGCCAAGAGTCTCACTAGACACATTTTATTTCTTTGTCACTATGTGCACAATTTTTCCTCAGTCACTAAGCTAATAGTGGCTTAACTGTGAGCGGCACCACGCTGGCCACAATGCTATCAGGTCACGCAGGCTGGGTCACCCTAATGAAATGGTTACGGTCAGGGGAATAGGAAGACCCACCCCATTCCCCACACGCCCAGCTGATCAGTTAGATCCAAGCTGCTACCAATATTAACTAGTAGTCTACTGTGTCTCAGTGAAGTTGTTATTTCACTCACTTGTTTCCCGTGTACACATTGCGGCGGGTACCAACAGCCTGATCGATCAGGCCAGCAACCAGGAGGCCTGATCTGGGACCGGGCCGCGGGGGCGGTGACCCCCGGAAGCGACTACAGGTAACATGTGTGTCGACTCATTTGGTTCATAGTCTACGCTATAATTTAAAATAATTATCGCCACTAACAGTTATCAACTACCATCACCACCACTAATATCCAACAACCAACTGCCACCCCATCCTCTACAGCATCAGCATCTACTACCAACACATCTTAGTGGTGTTGCCAGGGTTGGTGTCACCCGGGGCGGCATCTTTGGTGTCACCCCCATGAAATCCAAGGGCGGGAGGATGGGGGGAGTAAACTCCAGTTACGTCACTACTGCATGACCAGTGACGTCACTACTGCATGACCAGTGACTAATGTTTAGCAATGAGAACGTTTAAGGGCCATAAACCGAACAGGAGAATACTTCTCAACTTTATTAATGGTTGGTAGACAGCAACCACCCAGGGAGGTACTACCGTCCTGCCAGGTGACTGTGAAACAGAAACCTGAAACTGTTTTACATGATGGTAGGATTGCTGGTGTCTTTTTTCTGTCTCATAAACACGCTGGAAAACAGGTATATCTAGCTACTTCTACTTACACTTTAGGTCACACTACACTGGCATACACATGCATATATATACATACACACATCTAGGTTTTTCTTCTTTTTCTTAATAGCTCTTGTTCTTTTTATTTTCTCTATTGTCCATGGGGAAGTGGAAAGAATCTTTCCTCCGTAAGCCATGCGTGTCGTATGAGGCGACTAAGATGCCGGGAGCAATGGGCTAGTAACCCCTTCTCCTGTACAAATCTACTAAAAACGAGAAGAAGAAAAACTTTATAAAATTGGGTTGTCTGAATGTGCGTGGATGTAGTGCGGATGATAAGAAAGAGATGATTGCCGATGTTATGAATGAAAAGAAGTTGGATGTCCTGGCCCCAAGCGAAACAAAGCTGAAGGGGGTAGGCGAGTTTCAGTGGGGAGAAATAAATGGGATTAAGTCGGGAGTATCTGAGAGAGTTAGAGCTAAGGAAG
>WNWK01027237.1:0-26507 GCA_009830355.1 Cherax destructor
GAAAACTAGGATTTTTCTACAGAGAACTATGATTTTCTACAGAGAACTCGGCTTTTCTACAGGAAAACTAGGATTTTCTACAGAGAAATAGGATTTTCTACTGATGATACCTGAGGGAGGTACTCCACTTGATACCTGAGGGAGACACATCACCTGATACCTAAGGGAGATACACCACTTGATACCTGAGGGAGGCACACCACTTGATACCTGGGGAAGGCACATCACCTGTTCCCTGAGGGAGGCACACCAGTATGTAACCTTTATTCGGAGCATGTTAAACACACCCACATAGGCTCCCCTCCAACCAGCGAACCATCGTTAAGGGTTTGGCGATGTAACTACTCTGGTAGTAACCACTCCTGTAGTAACCACTCTGGTAGTAACCACTCTGGTAGTAACCACTTTGGCAGTAACCACTCTGGAAATTTTGTAAATTCTCTGGAAATTTTGTAAATTCTCTGGAAATTTTGTAAATTCTCTGGAAATTTTGTAAATTCTCTGGAAATTTTCTAAATTCTCTGGAAATTTTCTAAATTCTCTGGAAATTTTCTAGATTCTCTGGAAATTTATTAAATTCTCTGGAAATTTGGTAAATTCTCAGGAAATCTTGTAAATTCTCTATTGACATTTCTCTCAAAAGCCTCTGAAATAAAGATTATCTAACTCTTTATCTTTCATCTGATGTCGACTAGAACATTGTATGTCTTACCAATTTTCTTGTGCAGGGAGGGTTTTATACCCTCCCTCCTTGCAATGTTGCTAGTTCAAGTAGTAGTTCCTCTCCAGGGGACGCTTTGTTGAAGAAAGACTATTTGAATGAGTTATAGCATCTCTCGCTGATGCAAAAGCAATTGCAGAAAGCCGTTTCTGTTGCTAGTGTATTCACTAGAGTGCCAGTTGTTGTCCCTCGTGTTCCAGATAGTGTTCCTTCCAGTTGACAGTAAGCCTTTGCAGAGTAAAGTGTCGTGTGTCGAGTAATTCTTACCTGCAGTAAGAGATAGTGAGAGCCGTTCTCCTTTGCTCATACTTTGTGTCTTTGAGCTAACTATTTCAACCGGGGAGAGATCCATCCACTCCACCGAGTCTGTTCATTCCTCCAGTAGGAAAGTGATTATAAGTTGATCAATACCGAGTTGTTCATTCCTCCAGTAGGAAAGTGATCATAAGTTGTGAGCTAAAGATAGAAAATCAGAAAATCCAGTTTAGAACCGAATTATTGACTGTGTGTTTTGTTATTAGATTTCCAGTATCTAGCAAGATGTTTGTGTGTTCAAGTTCTCTCTGAGTTCTGAGTTTTAACAGTATAACCCGTGTTAGCCGAGTTTATCTTTCCTGTTAAAACTTCTTCCCTGTAAATATTTATTCTTCCTCAGAAGCCGAAGAGTACATGAATACACATCCATTGATCGATCAAATTTGCAAATTGTAATTTATATAATCCGTTATATCTAGATCCATTAAATTTCTCTTATGTACCATTAACTTAAGAAGTGCGAGAGTAAGATTAATCTTGATCAGTTCAAAGTTATAATGTGTTTGCTATTGTATAGATTCACCCAGTACCACCTGTCTGTTCAGCCTATAGAGTCGTATAGTATGCTGAGATGTCATACGATAACATGGCCGAGCTGTCGTATCAGTATCATATGTACACTTGTGTAGTGTACCAGCATCCAGCATTCATCCCACTTATACAGCTGGTCCCTTTTCGTGTGACGTCACGATACCCGCTGACGTCAGAGGCTCTGCGCATGTGCATAGGCTCACATAGGCGCACCCCCTCACTAACGTTAGACCTACGAGCGAGACAGACGGTGTGGCTGGACTCTCCTTCACTTACTGTAAATATACCGTAACCATCCAACAAGGAGTATCTTTGACCTCCTATATATCTCTCTCAAGACCCACACAACATAACCACTCTGGCAGTCACCACTCTGGCAGTAACCACTCTGGTAGTAACCACTCTGGCAGTAACCACTCTGGCAGTAACCACTCTGGCAGTAACCACTCTGGCAGTAACCACTCTGGTAGTAACCACTCTGGCAGTAACCACTCTGGCAGTCACCACTCTGGTAGTAACCACTCTCGCAGTAACCACTCTGGCAGTCACCACTCTGGCAGTAACCACTCTGGCAGTAACCACTCTGGCAGTAACCACTCTGGCAGTAACCACTCTGGCAGTAACCACTCTAGCAGTAACCACTCTGGTAGTAACCACTCTGGTAGTAACCACTCTGGCAGTAACCACTCTGGCAGTAACCACTCTGGCAGTAACCACTCTGTCAGTAACCACTCTGGCAGTCACCACTCTGGTAGTAACCACTCTGGCAGTCACCACTCTGGTAGTAACCACTCTGGTAGTAACCACTCTGGCAGTAACCACTCTGGCAGTAACCACTCTGTCAGTAACCACTCTGGCAGTAACCACTCTGGCAGTAACCACCACTCTCGCAGTAACCACTCTGGCAGTAACCACTCTGGCAGTAACCACTCTGGCAGTCACCACTCTGGCAGTAACCACCACTCTCGCAGTAACCACTCTGGCAGTAACCAATCTGGCAGTAACCACTCTGGCAGTAACCACCACTCTGGTAGTAAACACTCTGGCAGTAACCACTCTTGCAGTAACCACCACTCTGGCAGTAACCACTCTGGCAGTAACCACTCTGGCAGTAACCACTCTGGCAGTAACCACCACTCTGGCAGTAACAACTCTGGCAGTAACCACTCTGGCAGTAACCACTCTGGCAGTAACCACCACTCTGGCAGTAACAACTCTGGCAGTAACCACTCTGGCAGTAACCACTCTGGCAGTAACCACCACTCTGGCAGTAACCACTCTGGCAGTAACCACTCTGGCAGTAACCACTCTGGCAGTAACCACTCTGGCAGTAACCACCACTCTGGCAGTAACCACTCTGGTAGCCACCACTCTGGCAGTAACCACTCTGGCAGTAACCACTCTGGCAATAACCACTCTGGCAGTAACCACTCTGGCAGCCACCACTCTGGCAGCCACCACTCTGGCAGCCATCACTGGCAGCCACCACTCGTGCAGTCACCACTGGCAGCCACCACTCGTGCAGTCACCACTGGCAGTCACCACTCGTGCAGTCACCACTGGCAGTCACCACTCGTGCAGTCACCACTGGCAGTCACCACTCTGGCAGCTACCACTCTGATAAAGCCCACTGTGTGGGCGAAACATTGTCAATAAAGGATCACATTATACTGCTTATGTGTTTATATTTCAATTTTGTCGGTATTTTATACCATTTATTTCCAGCGAATGCCATGTTTGGAGCATTTACTGAAACACTCACAAGGGATGTTATAGACAGGGAGATAAAGATAGAAAATTATAACATGCATAGATGTGAGAGAATTTTTTTTTTTTTATATTTTATTAAACATAAACTTACATACATTATAACATACCCTGAACCTAATATAACAAAACCAAAACAAATTTACATAGTAAAATATGAACTCATTCAAAACGTAACTTTACTTTAACAATTTTAAAGAACATCATAAACCAAAAACAAAATATTATCCAAACATTAGACAATAGCAAACATCAAATCGAGCATCAGACACCAAAAGGTGTATTTATTTATGACAGTGCTATACATTCTCATTATCAACTTGCAACTAAACAATTTAACTCCAACACCCACAAAAATAGATGAAATCTGCTCAATAAAACCTAAAAAGTACAACACATCCACCACACCTGGTTATTACACCCAAAAAAAAATTGGCTTTAACCAAAAACAAAATGTGTCAACATACCCCACACCCAACCCGAGCCAAAAAACATTATAGGCTCTCACAAAATAAAGGATCAACTGATCACTAGCAGTCATACACAACATAAAAGCCGTACATTAAACCCTAAACATAAAGGCTTCAAAACAACACACAACAAACCATTCACTCTAATTGCTACAAAATATTAACCCAACCATAATACTTCCACTTCCCACACATTCCATCCTTTCACACTTGACAAAACAACAAACCAAACATCTCATAACACTTCACCACACAGGTTAAAGTAAACAAAACCAAACCGAGGCCTATACTACATCAAAACCCGTATCAAGATCTCAACACATAATGCTTAAAACAGAACCTTATAAAAACATTCCATGGTTTCTTGCATAACACCAAACAACACACATGCATGTCCACAGGAACACAGCCAAAACAGAAGGAAACCAAAACTCTCCCCCCCCTAAGAACTACAGCTATACCCCCCTCCCTACACCTACCAACACATCCCATACACCCCACCCACACTAATATAACCTCAACAACCCCTCCACTGTCAAAACTCTATACGCTGACGGAAAAGACCTCTCCCAACTCTCCCCCCATAAATCTCCCTATTCCTACATTTCGTTCTAAAAATTAGGGCAGCCAAAGCTTTAACCACCACCCTCACCTCCAAACCCCTCATACTCCAAAACACGAAAATATAATCTAAAACAATGTACATCAATGCCCTGCGCACACTTTCCGAGTAATCACCCAAATCTAAACTTAAAGCACGCAACACGGACACACCCCTCCCACTAATCAAATTCAACACCCCCCCTACCCAATCCCGCACCTTTCCCATGTCCCTACAAAAATACACCACATGAAACGCCGTCTCCCACTCCCCACATTTATCACACTCCCCATTATTTGTCATACCCATCATAAAAAGCTGACTCTTCGCTACCAAAATCCAATGCAAAAACTTAAAACCCACCTCCCGAACACTTGGTCTAACCTTAACCTTCCTAAACCACCACCAAATACTCTTCCAGTCATACAAAGGGAAAGTTTCCTCTCCCCTCACTACCCCTTTCCCTACACCCACCCTATCCAACCTACTCGCTCGTACCTTTACCGAATCCCGAACCACCATAAGAAACCGAAGGACCCCCTCACATCCCACCAACTCTCTTCCTCCCCACCACTTCCTCGCCTCCCTCATCACCCCACCTATGCGCCTACCCCCCTGTCCCCCAGTAAAATGAAATTCCTGTTTCAAAAAAACACTGCGCAGCCTCAGTCTTAGTGGAACCAAACCCAAACCCCACATTTAACTCTAGTTTCACCACCTCCTTATTTAACCAGTGCCTACCCTTCCCACACAAAATTATAAACTCCTTTTCCAACCTACGAACATCCCCCTCCAACAAAGGTAAAACTGCCGCCCTAAACCATAACTTACTATATACTAATACATTCACCACAACAACTCTTTGTAATAAGGTTACCTCCTTCACCCCCCAACCCTTCATCCTATCCAAAGCTTTATCTACCACCTCCCTAGAATTCACCTCCCTTGCCCTTACTAGGTTACCACAAAACACTATACCACAAACTTTCAACTCCTCAACGCAAGACCATCCCTCCCTTACCCCCAACGCTCTCCCTATCCAACTTCCTACCTCTAACAAAACCGATTTACTCCTATTAACACTCATGCCCGTCACCTTACCAAACCTCACCACCAAATCACTGATCCATCGCAAACATTCACTCAATGTTACCAACAACGTGGTATCATCTACATAACCTATTATTTCAGCCCTGCACCCCCCACCCTCCACCCTCCCTTGCTCCCCTTTCTCAACCAACCGAAAAAAAGGGTCCTGCAAAAACGCAAAAAGGATCTGAGATAAAGGACACCCTTGGCAAATACCTCTACCCATACTTACTGCCCAACTAATCCTGCCATTAATCTGTACCTTAAGCAATGCCTCAGCATATATAAGTCGAACCCAACCCACTATTTCCTCACCAAAACCCTGTCTCCTCATAATCTCCAACAATGCTCCCCTATGCACCCTATCATAAGCCATAGCCCAATCCAAACCTAACACACCTCCTTCACCACAATCTTCTATAAAACCCTTAATCCTCCTATGTCCCATTCTCATACTCCTCCCTGGGATCCCAAATTGCCCTCATGCAACCAACCCTTCAAACCCTCTTAAGCCTATTTGCCAAAATCTTTGCAAAAATTTTATAATCTGTGCACATCAAAGCAATTACTCTATAATCCTTAAGTCCCTTAGGTCCCTCACGTTTAGGGACCAACACCACCACCCCGGTTCTAACTGACTCTGCAAGCACCTCCCCCTCCCTCATTTCATTAAAAACCTTTACCAAGACCTCTCTCAACACATCCCAATACATTACATACACCTCACCAGGCAAACCATCAATCCCTGGCGTCTTCCTCATACGTAGTCCTTTTACCGCCTCCCAAACCTCCTCCTCAGTAATTACCCCACCTAACTCCCTCATCTCCTCACCACTCACTCTCTCCTCTATGCTACTTAACACTTCCTCCCCTATACAAGCATCCCCTCCTCCTCATAAATTTTTCTCATACCACAATTCTGCATACCCACTCATCGCTACAGTCGTACTTAAAACCCTACCCTTCTTATACCCCCCCAAACTGTCCTCAACTTCCAACGACCCTATTGTCATACCTTCTCTCCTCCTAAGAAATTGCCTCAGAACCACCGCCGATGCCTTATCACCCCACAACACTTCATCCATGCCACTTCTGACTCTTAACGCTTGAAACCTATCATTCTGAATATCCCTTAAAGCTACCCTAATATCCTCCAAACTCTCTCCACTCCCTACCCCCCTCCAGCATCCCTCAATAACCCCTCTAAATACCGTTGATACCCAAATCTATATCGCGCATCTTCCCTACCCACCTTTCAAAATCCTTAATGGCAAGTTTCCACATTCATTCCACCACTTAGCCACCCCAACAATACCCCGACCCCCACAAAACCTTCCACCACCCTCAAAATCCACCTGCCACGCCAGCCTCTTCAACATCCCTACATTGAGCTTCCAATAACTTTGAAACACCTGCACTGCCCCCTCCCACCCTAATTGTGCCAAAACACCTTTATCGTCCGAAAAACCAACATCTATGCATTCCACTTTCTCTACCACCACTACTTTTGAAACATATATTCTATCTAAATGGGCTGCATACTTTCCCCTACTAAACGTATACTCCACCAGGTTATTCCCACCTCCCACTACGTCCACCACCCCCACTGCACACAAAACCTCCCGCAAGATCCTCACAACTTGCCCCGAACCCTCGGTTCCACATCCTTGAGTCTAATATACAATTCCAATCTCCCCTATGATAGCTACTTGAGGCAAACCCCTTAAAGCATAAATTAACTCTTCCCTCACAAAATTATCCTTCACACGCAAAGTTGGAACCGCCAGCATATAAACCCCAATAAAACTAACATTAACCACTCCCCATCTACCATCCACCCTAACCACTCTACCCCCTCCCCCTTCTTCCCATGTCCCCAAAACAAAAGGACTAACCTCCCTCACCCCCACCCCACCCCCTTTTAGGCTAGCAGACCCCCCCACAAAGACCTGAAACCCCTTCAGAAACAACTCATTACCATTCCGAAAATTATGTTCCTGGAAAAATACTACGTCTATCTTAAACCTACATAAGGTATCCTCTACCCACCTATGCTTGACCTCATTCCTGAGGCCATTCACATTGATACTTAGACACCTGAATTTAAAGGCATTGGTTTACCCTTCTGTTTCGCTTGCTTCCTGTCATTCTTATCAGTTGATCCAACCTTAGTACCACACTTTTTATCACCTGCCACTTCCTTATTTACTCTGGTACTACCATTTCCTCTAATACCAGCCACATTACCACGTACCACCTCTGACCATACTTTTTTCCCCGGTCTCTGCCCAGGAGTGAGGATGTCATTTTCCGCCTCCTCCCCAGTTCTCTTTCTTGATTCCACCTTCTCCATTTCCTCCTCTACATCCTCCTGCTGTCTATGGACCTCCACATCCACCTGTACCACAGTCGCTGTAGCTCCACTACTTTCAATCTGGTCCAAAGATGGCAGCAAAGTCTCCACCTCACCACCCACACCCTCCCCATTCCCCAAATCCATACTCTCACCTCCCAACATCTCATTCAAATCCTCCAATATAGCAACCTCATTTACCACACAATGATCATCCTCCTGTTGTTCCTCAGTCTCCTGAGGCGGCCGCTGATCCTTCAAATTCCGCTCTTCTCGACTCTGCATCACTTCCTGTTCTGCCTGCTCCACTTCCTCACTCCACTGCCTTCTTCCCTGCCCTCCTTCCGGTTGACTTTCCATGGCACCATCCTCCAGTACCACGCCCTTACACTCCTCCACACTCTTGCCTGCAGGTTCGACAGTCCCACGTCGTCGATCCTCCCGTCTCCTCACACACTCAGCCGCCAGATGTCCAGGCTGCCCACACAATCTACATGTACGCACCTGCCCTTGATATGTCACATATACCTGTGTACGGAAACAATCCACCATTACATAAGATGGTATTGGCTTGCGCAATGTCATTTTTACTGAATAAGTTCCCTCCAAAAGACCTGCATATAGCCCCTGTGCCCATCTGCCAATATTGACTGCATGAATGACACCAAATACCTTAAAAATGTCGTGGATGTCCTCCGGTCCCATTTCAAAGGGAGACTGAGGAACAACAGGAGGATGTTCATTGTGTGGTAAATGAGGTTGCTATATTGGAGGATTTGAATGAGATGTTGGGAGGTGAGAGTATGGATTTGGGGAATGGGGAGGGTGTGGGTGGTGAGGTGGAGACTTTGCTGCCATCTTTGGACCAGGATTTACCATCATTCGTTGATCCTGATATGCGTCCACCACCCTTTGATATGCTTCCGTGCTTGCAAATTTCACAAACAGCCTCTTTGCCCCATTGATGGATATGCCATAAAGATCTGCAAGTGTCACATGGTATGTGTCGCGAAGAACGGCAGGTAGTATCACATCCGCATTCGTCGAGTAGACCGCTCCTTGTATAAACTCAACACATACTGTGTTAACTCGCCGCCGTAGCCGTCCGCCATCTTTGCTGAAAATATAATTTCCAACTGCTACCACCAGGGGCTGACCAACACGTCCGCACACCACCAGTGCTGGACGCGGAATTGAGAGAATTAATGGGTTACAGGGAGGAGGACTCTATGTAAAATATACTTTCTCGGCACAAAAATACAGTAGAAAGTCTAGGCATTATAGTTGAAAATAGTAATTTGGTAATTATCCTAGTATATAAACCACCTTCAACAACTGCTGAGGAATTCACAGATCAGTTAAGGAAAATAGATATAAAGTAAGTGTTAGGCAGAAAGCGGGAGATCCTGGGGCCTAAGGGCCTAGTCTAAGGCCAAAGTAAAAGTTACACAAATCTCATGTAAAATTAGGCCTCCCAGGGATATCCCAGTCAAAACAGAAAGCGCTAATCCAGCATTTAATACTTCAATGGGTTGGTTATTAGAGGGTTCAGGCAAAATTCCTAGTGAGGAAAATATACATTTATTAGTATTAACAATATAGACACACACCGGAAAAATACTCCCACATTTCTCTTGGCCTAAACACCCAAATAAGGGTGCATAAGGAGCCGGCGGGCTGGAGAGCTAGAGCAACATAAAGACACACATGTACTATCTATTTTTCTTGAAGGTCTGATGTCAGCAACTATAGGTCTGTTAGTATACTCAGTGTAATATGCAAAATTTTAGAGTGGGCGGTGTACTGTCAAGTAGTTAAGTATCTTAATGACAACAACATTCTTCATAGTTACCAATCAGGCTTTAGGAGCTGTTACTCAACCGACACCTCCCTAATTAATCTGATGGAATCGCTGCCCGACCTTGGTCGTGAGCAGGTGTGCTGGCAAGGGTCTCTGGTGGACAGTGGCCAAAACCTTTAGTTTCAAAATGGCGGCGACGTACCGGAGGCGGATAAACACTGTGTGTATTGAAGTGCTGGTGGGAGCTATCTACCCGTCCAATGCAGAAGTATTATTGCCTGCCATAATTCGGGACGCTTATGGAATACCCACGGAAGATTTATATGGAGTAGCCCTAAATGGAGCCTCTAGGGTATTTGTGAAGTTTGTGACAAGTGGAGCATATGAACGAGTGGTTGACGCTTACCAGGACAAGCGAATGGTCGTTAGTGAAGGCTTGGAGGTGAGGTTAAGGGATGTGTCGGCTAGGTATGTTTGGATCAGAGTACGTAATTTGCCATTTGAAGCCGATGCTATTGATGTGAAGAGGGTCTTTCAGGCATATGGAGTGATACATGGCGCTAACATCGGGAGGTGGACCCAGGGGGCCTATGCTGGTATGCCGGAAGGGTCGGTCAGTCTCAAGATGACATTGAGGAGACCAATACCTTCGTATGTTCTCCTGCCGGAATTCCTTACACAAGTCTATGTTACGTACGTGGGGCAGGTGCGAACGTGTAGGCTATGTGGGCAACTGGGGCATATGGCACTGGCGTGTGATCGACGGGGGATACCAACTCAGCGACAACATGGTGCAACGACGCAGGAACAAGGGGAGACGACATTGCAGGATGAGGCTGTACATCAACAGGAGCCAGCAGCGACGGGTGAGCTGATTAGTACTGGCAAGTGGAGTGACGTCGTGGAGGAAGAGGAGGAGGTGGTGATCACTGCCACCGGTGACGCAGCCGGATGAGGATCGTGGCTCCCTGGATCGTGAGGTGCAGAGGGAGGATGAAGTATTGGTTGACTTATCTGGACCTCTTTTGGATGATTTGCAGAAGATGCTAGATAGCCCGGCGCCGGTGGCAGACGACTATGTGGAGGGTACCTATGAGATGGTGGCAAAGCCAGGTGAAGTGCTGAATGGGCGTGTAAGTATGGAGGCAGGTGATGGTATGGATGATCAGGTGCAGATGTGTGTGGTTGAGGCTGAGGTACTTAGGGGCGGTCGGATGTGAGTTGTGAGGCAGCAGGTGAGGTTATGGAGGTAGCGGAGGGATCCCGCAAGAGATCCAGTGGATCAGTGGAGGATGACGTGTTGACGCCAGCTCAGAGAACCGGCAAGAAATTATGGGCGGATGTGGCTAAGGGCGGGAAAGGCGGGGTTAAGGGGAAAGTCACGGGCGGAGAGGGAGGGGGTAATGGTGGGGGAGGACTAGGGATGAAGCTAGGTGGGTCTAGATTGGTGAAGCATCGTGGGAAGCCTCCAATGAAACCTTCAAGTGTCTCTGTATGAACGTTAATGGCCTTCGGGCAGAGGTTAAAGGTTATGGTGGAAGCAACTTTAAGGAGAGAGGGATTGACGTGTGCTTCTTACAGGAACACAATTTTAAGTGTGGTAGGGAATTGTTGCTAAAGGGTTATAATTTATACACGGGGAGTACAGTGAATCTCAAGGGTGGGGTGTTGGTGGGAATTAGGAGACCAGCCCTTTTAGTATGAGGTCTTGGGAGGAGGTAGGGATGGGAGGATTGTGAGGGTTGATGGGGTATGGGGAGACATACCTGTTAGTTTTATTGGGGTTTATATGCCTGCTACCAATGTACGGAGTGTGAAGGAAGCTTTTGTGTGTGGAACTGTATTATTCGGAAGCGTGACGTAGAGCCTCGGGGCTCGGGATGTGAACTAGCAGTTTTGAGGGATGTGTTGGGGGCGGTGGGAGTCAAGGATGTGGTTGTGGGAAGGGATGCTTTGGTGGAGCATACTTTTTTAGGAGAGGATATGGGCACGACTAGATAGGGTTTATGTAGCGTCAGGTATAAGTGTAGGAGAAGTGCGTCTTCTAGATGTTGGGTTCTCTGATCACCGTGGTGTAGTGGCGGTGTTGAGCTGGGTTGGGGCAGTCAAGATATATCCAGGTCATTGGAAATTGAATGTTCGTTTGTTACAGAGGGATGGGGATAGGGATGCTTTTGCGGACTGGTGGGGGAGGGTGTGGGGGAAGGGGCAGAGGGATGAGGTGAGGTGGTGGTCGTCACAGGCGAAAGAGGCGGTGAGGGATTATTATAGGAGGGCCGGAGTGGAGGAGGCGGGTTATAGGTATGGTTTGCAACGTTATTTAGAAAGTCAACTTATGTCTTGTTATGTAGGAGGAGGGGGAGGAGGGGGGATCAGGCAGAAATTAGTATGCTACGTGGGAGGTTAAGGTTAGTTAGTTTTTTTTTAGTTTGATATCTTTATTATGCACCCCATACCCATCCTGTGGGCGGTAGTCAAAAGATTACAGAGGTACATAATGGGTCCAGGGACTGGACCTCAAAGTTTGATAGCTGAGCAAGTTACAAAGGTAATGAACTCAGATGGTCACAATCATGACAAGTTACAAAGGTATTTGCAGATTACAGAGGTATATATAGGGTCCAGAGACTGGGCCCCAAAGTTTTGATAGCTGAACAAGGTACAATGGTAATTAATTCACTAGTTACAAGGTAATGAATCATGTAAGTAAATTTACTTTACGTCTGTACATGGTTGCACCATGAACAAATTATAAAGCAATGAGCAATCTATTAGTCTACACCCAGCCACAACTGTAATGAGTTATTGGTGCAAATTTTAATTGTTGGGTCACACACACACACATATACATATACACATACACACGCATACATGTATATACATACACACATACACACATGTACATACACACACACACACACACACACACACACACACGTGTCAATGCTTTATTTACAGGGAGCAAAGTCAGGGTATTTTTCCAGAATGGTCTGTAATATACCACTGTGGATAAAATACTTTGACATATCTTGAACATTTCTGAATGAGTAGTCTCTGAATTCATTAATTTTATCGCACTCCAGTACATAATGACGCAGGGTGTGACAATAATCCAACTGGCAAAGTTTACATCTTGTTTGGTCTACATCTGGTGGTGGTGATTTAACCTGCCAAAGATACTTGTAACCCAGCCGGAGGCGGGCGGTAGGTTAAGGGACATACAAAATGATAGATTTCATGCGGTCAGGGTCAGGTGTCAATTGGATGAGGTTTTATGGGGAGATTAGCCCTCGGGCACTGTTTTGAAGAGGTTTAGGAAAAGGAGGAAGGGTATGATTATCTCGTCGTTGAAGGTTGAAGAAGACATGGGAGGGTATCAGAAAGGGCAGGTGTTAAGAACAACTGATGGCATGTGTGGGTATGCGGGATGTTGGTTTCAGCAAAAGTTTAGGAGAGTGGTTGGGAGTGAGGCAAGTCGAAGGATCATTTTGGAGGGGATACAGGAACGTCTGGGGGAGGAGGATAGGAAGGGGTTAGGAGGACGTATAACAGAGGCGGAAGTATGGCAGGCAGTGCAGGGATTAAGGTTGGGAAAGGCACCTGGGGTGGATGGTTTACCGGGAGATTTTTACGTGTTACATTGGGAGGTGTTAAAGGATGTTTTAGTGCAGATCTTTAATCAAATGAAGGATAGGGGATATATGGAGGAAGAGCAAAGGACAGGGGTGGTAGTGATGGTACCGAAGGGAAAGGATGGTGATAGGATGAAGGGCTATAGAGCTATAACGTTGTTATGCTCGGATTATAAGATCTTTGAAAATTCTGGCGAATCGAATAAAGAGGTGTTGGAGAAGGTTTTAGATGATGGGCAACATGGTGTGCCGGGGCGAGCATAAGGACTGGGCATAGAAGGATTAGGGAGTTTGTGGATAACAAGAGGGAGGAGGGGTGCTAGGTTTAGATTGGGAGACTGCATATGATAGCGTAGATAGGGAATTTTTGTTTGGGGTTTTGTTAGGGTTGGGGTTTGGGGAAGAAATCGTGGGGTGGGTTAGGACTTTATATGACCGGGCTTTGGCAAGGGTCCAGGTAAATGGGAAGTTGGGGTTCAGGTGAGTTATGAAAGGGGTTTGCGGCAGGGTTGTCCTCTGTCGCAAATCCTGTTTGGGTGTATGCAGGACCCTTTCTATAGACTGGTTAGGGAAGGGGTTTGGGATGGGGAGGTGGGAAGGGGTTGTGAGTCGGGCATAGTGGGATATGTCGATGATACAACCATCCTGGTGGGTAGTAGTGAGGGCTTATTACATGTGAATAGGATTGTGGGTATTTTTGGGGAAGCGACAGGTATGAGGGTGAATAGGGGTAAGTCAAGTTTGTTGGAAGTAGGGGCGGTTGGAAGTGCGTCGATAGAATTAAAATTTGCGGGTGATATTCAGTCATGATAGGGAATTGGCAAGAGAATTGAATCGTGGCGGTAGGTGGACAGAGCTATAGATAGGTTGGGAGGCATTAGGTCTACAGAAGCAACACTGTTGCAATGGGCGGTGGTGGTAAATGTTTTAGTATATAGCAAATTATGGTTTGTTGCTGCTGTATATCCTCTCCGGGAGGTGATGTAAGAGGTTGCTTGGGGGGGTTTTTTGTTATATTTGGAGTCATGGGAGGCATTGGTTAGGGAGGGAGGTTGTGACTACTGGGTTGGGGTTGGGGGGTTGGGGTTGATACTGCTACGTAACAGGCTTCAAAGTATTTTGTTAGCAAGAATATGTGGTAGGTGGGGGGACAGGGGAAGGAGGGTGAATGGGGTCACGCAGGAGGTACGTAGGTGGTGGCTGGGTAGGGATCTGTTGAGATGTGAGGCTATGTTGAGGTTCCTCCTTGTAGTTAGGGAGCCTGGGAGGGTTAAAGTAGGTGTGTTGGATAGAGTGGGGGAATGGGGGAAAAGTGGTGCAGGGTGCAGGTATTTATCCTATGTATAATTGGAGGTTAATGTGGCGTTGGATGAAGAAGTTGCGAATACCACCAAGAGTGCGTGAAACAGGTTATAGGTTTTTATTGGGTATTTTAGCGCTACAGGCACAGTTGTTTAGAATGGGCATTATTAGGGATGGGTTGTTGGATCTTGTGGGTCCTGGACACGGCGTATCATTCTCTGTATTTCTGTGATACGTTGGTGGGGGTCGGAGTGGTTTATGGGGTATTAAGGAGGGTGGGAGCAGGGGGCTTGATGACCCTGGGGGCTTTGTGTTTGGACGTGGGGGCTTTTCCAGAGGACGTTGGAGGGCGGTAGTTTACTTGGTAGTCGAGTATATACATATTTTGTGGGTAATGCGGGAGGCTCCCGGAGCACAGCGTATCCGAGCGTTGGTCAGCAGGATATATAGGTCTAGTGTAGAAATCAGGTTATATATGGGGACATGGTAAAGTTTTCTCTCAGGGTTATAGGGACTTGACTATAGGTATTCTGTTGGGGAGTGAGGGGGAGGGGGAGGTACCTCATTAAAGGGCTGGTCGAAAAGGGGGGTATGGTCAGGAGTGTCGGGACAGGGGGTTACGGCGGGTGACATGGCAGGGTTATACTTTCTCTCCGGTGTCACCTGATAGGGCGTCAACACGTGTCGTCCAACAGACAGTGGTAGGAGGACAGTGGAGATATATCAGCATTGTGTGGTGATGCAAGTTTTTGCAATCACATGTCTAAACAGGTCTTGGACTTATGCGACTTAGAAAGATCATTATTTTGTACTTTTGTTGGTCGCAAGTAATTACTGGCTTAATGGTTATAGGTTGGAGTATTAGGGAAGACAGGTGTTTAGGGTGGTTGGGAGTTTTTGTACTCAAGTGCGTGTTTTGTACTATTTTGGCCTCAGTGTGAATTGGCGTGAATGTGCGTGTCTCAGTCCATAGGACGACAGGTTACAGGTGTGCCATAACATGTTTAATTTGTTGATTATATAAGGTGTAGGGTAAAGCTTCACGACACTTACATTGTTAGGTTTAGTTTTCTATTTAGGTTGATAGTGAAGTGTGAACCGTATGTCGTTTGTCTTAATTGTGATTAGTATCGTTAGCATTTTGATGTCCTTGATGTGTTATTAACATGGTTTGACGCCATAGTATTATAATAAATAAAAAACATGAACGATGTTATATTTATATTCCTCATCCTCATATCAGACATTGACAGGATATAAGCCACAGTGCTGTGTCTTCCTTTGCAGATGACACCCGAATCTGCATGACAGTGTCCACCGTTGAAGACACTGCAAGACTCCAAGCAGACATAAACCAAATCTTTAAATGGGCTGCAGAAAACAATATGAAGTTCAATGATGAGAAATTTCAATTACTCAGATACGGAAAACGTGTGAAGAAATTAAAATCTCATCGGAGTATAAAACTAATTCAACCACACAATAGAGCGAAAAACTAATGTCAAAGACCTGGGAGTGATCATGTCAGAGGATCTCACCTTCAAGGACCATAACAATGTAGCAATTGCATCTGCCTGAAAATGACAGGATGGATAATGAGAACCTTCAAAACCAGGGATGCCAAGCCCATGTTGACACTTTACAGATCGCTTGTTCTATCTAGGCTGGAATATTGCTCAAACACTAACTGCACCTTTCAAGGCGGGTGAAATTGCGGGCCCTTGGAAATGTGCAGAGAACCTTCACCGCACGCAATATAAACCACCCCAACTACTGGGAACGCTTGAAGTTCCTAAACCCGACCTTAAACGGGAGGGGGGAGATACATTATTATATACACATGGAAAATTCTCGGAGGGCTTAGTACCAAACTTTCACACAAAAATCACTCCCAACACAATAAGGTGGGGGGCCCAAGATTGTTCAACTGCCTCCCAAAAATAATCAGGGGATTACCAACAAGCCCCTGGCGCTTCGGGCACCGGACAGGCACCTCAAGTCGGTACCTGATCAGCCGGGCTGTGGTTCGACGTTGGACCGCGTTGGGGCCCGCAAAAAAGCCTGGTTGATCAGGCTCTGGTCCAAAGAGGCCTGGTCCGACCGGGCGGGGGGGCTTGGGCCCCGAATTCTCTCCAGGTAGACTCCAGGTAGAGTAAATATGCCAAAGTATTGATTGTTTTGATTTATTTGGGAGGTAGCTGGGGTTCAATGTTTATGTACATATTTTTCCAATGTGTTCATATTTCGTTTTGATAAGGTCCGCATCATGGCACTTTTCATATTTAGGTGGTTTCTTTTCTGTTTAGTTTGAGCAACCTTAGGTTATTTTTATATAGTAGTCTTAAGTTAATTATATTGTTTAATTATGAAGTACTTGGTGTTACGTTATGTTTCATTTTGTATTGTCACTGTTTTGATTAATAAAAAAAAAAAAAAAAAAAAAAAAATAACTGATGGATTACATGAGAACTGAATTGATAAGGAACCTCATAGGTTCCCAACCATTGCTGTCTGGATAGGCTAGAAAATCCCACAGGAATATTATACTCCTAATTATACTCCTATTATATCCCTAAAAGAACATCGAAGGTCAGAATGCAAAAACATTTTTCAACCGCAGAAGGCCGAGCAGACTAACTAACTGACATTAGTACAAAATCCCATAGATATCAAAAATAAAAATGGATAATATGACCACTCAGCACCTGGGGCCCGATTCAGGGGAAAAAAACATTTATGAAGAAGTGCAAAGTACCACTAAAAAGAGCCCCGAGTATTCGTTGGGGGAAAAAGTTTTTATTAGGGGGGAAAAACCGGGGTTTTTTAAAAGTGCAGAAAGCCCTTTAAAAAGGAAGGAGCGGGATAATTAGCAAAAAAATTTAGACCGGTAGCAGCAACTTCTCACATAAAAAAATTCGAGAGAGTGATGAGACGGCAGATTACAAATTTCGGGGGAGAAACCGGGATAACCCAAACCAGCATGGCTTAGAGTGGGCACTGTTTTTTACAGCTGCTCAACCATTATGACAGAATTACGGGGGCTTTTAACGACCCAAAAAGCAGATTTATTTAACAGATTTTGCAAAGGCGTTTGAGAATGCGACCATTGAGTGATGTCAAAAATGAGGGCCATGAGCATTAGGAGAAAGTAGGCAGATGGATTTTGGGGTTTCCAACACACAGAACACAGAAAAGTAGAAAAAGAGCAAATGCAACATCAGTGTTTAAAGCCAGTGCCCCAAGGGTTTTTGGGACCTCTTGTTTCTCATCCTCATAGAGACATAAATAAAAAGCACGGGGAAAAACAAAACCATAAATGAAATTTAAAAAAACCCTAAGTATTTTTTTTCCTATGCAAAATCAAAGTCGAGAACAACAACCAGTATTGGGCCCCCCCAAACCCCGGGTGGGTCCTCCCGATGAACGGGAAAAGAGTGAGTTACTTAAATCCCGTTAGTTACCATTTTTTCCCGGAAAGTCGATTTTTTTGGCCTGTTGTATGTATGTGTGAGTGTGTGTGTGTAAGGAAACCCGTTTTCCGCCTCGTCGGGGGAAAAGAACCCGGGGCCCCCCGTGCGTGAAGCGAGTATGACTCAGTCTTTGGGGCCCCTAACCGGGCTTTTAAAATCCCAAAACCTAAATGATTTTTTTTATGAAGGTTTAAAAGAACTTGACAGACGCATGCCTTTCTGACATCCCTCACTACGCCAAATGACTTTGAAAAGGCAATAAATGACATGCCCCTGCACTCCGCTCCAGGCCCAGACTCATGGAACTCCGTGTTCATCAAGAACTGCAAGAACCCCTATCACATGCTTTTTCATCCTTTGGGGAGGGGGCATGGACACTGCGATCGCCCCCCAGCTACCCAAAAAAAACAGACATGCCCCTTACAAATAAGCAAAAGAAAGAACTACAGACCAATTGGGTAACGTCCCATATCCCAAAAAACTTTTGAAAGGGTTCTAAGAAGCAAGATCCCCCCATCTTGATACCCATCAATTGTACAACCCAGGACAGCATGGGTTTGAGCAGGCCGCCCCTGTTTTCCCAACTCATCCTCATATCAGACATTGACAGGGATATAAGCCACAGTGCTGTGTCTTCCTTTGCAGATGACACCCAAATCTGTATGACAGTGTCCACCGTTGAAGACACTGCAAGACTCCAAGCAGACATAAACCAAATCTTTAAATGGGCTGCAGAAAACAATATGAAGTTCAATGATGAGAAATTTCAATTACTCAGATACGGGAAACGTGAAGAAATTAAAATATCATCGGAGTACAAAACTAATTCCAACCACACAATAGAGCGAAAAACTAATGTCAAAGACCTGGGAGTGATCATGTCAGAGGATCTCACCTTCAAGGACCATAACAATGTAGCAATTGCATCTGCTCGAAAATGACAGGATGGATAATGAGAACCTTCAAAACCAGGGATGCCAAGCCCATGTTGACACTTTACAGATCGCTTGTTCTATCTAGGCTGGAATATTGCTGCACACTAACTGCACCTTTCAAGGCGGGTGAAATTGCTGACCTTGAAAATGTGCAGAGAACCTTCACCGCACACATAATGCGATAAACCACCTCAACTACTGGGAACATTGAAGTTCCTAAACCTGTACTCTCTAGAACGCAGGCGGAGGAGATACATTATTATATACACATGGAAAATTCTCGAGGGCTTAGTACCAAACTTGCACACAAAAATCACCCCCTACGAAAGCAAAGACTCGGCAGGCGATGTAACATCCCCCAATGAAGAGCAGGGTGCCACTAGCACGTTGAGGGACAACACAATAAGTGTGGGGGGCCCAAGATTGTTCAACTGCCTCCCAGCATACATCAGGGGATTACCAACAAGCCCCTGGCTGTCTTCAAGCAGGCACTGGACAGGCACCTAAAGTCGGTACCTGATCAGCCGGGCTGTGGTTCGTACGTTGGACTGCGTGCGGCCAGCAGTAACAGCCTGGTTGATCAGGCTCTGGTCCAACAGGAGGCCTGGTCACAGACCGGGCAGCGGGGGCGTTGACCCCTGGAATTCTCTCCAGGTAGACTCCAGGTAGACCGTCCACAGGATGGATATGGGGTGCACAATAAACTAGCCACTTCGGTGGCAAAACCTAACCTAACCACCGAAGTGGCTAGTTTATTGTGCACCCCATATCCATCCTGTGGACGGTAGCGCAAGAGCATATGGATACACAAAAGGCCTAGGAACTAGGCCCCAAAAGGGTTAACAGGTGTACATATGGATTTATATCTACAGTTCACTTATCTGTTACAAGCAAATTTAGGGAATTTGCTTAGTATATCTGGTATCTTATTTTCATTATATCGATAAAATTAATGAATTCAGAGACAACTCACTCAGAAATGTTCAAGATATGTCAAAGTATTTTATCCACAAAGGTATATTACAGACCATTCTGGAAAAATACCCTGACTTTCCTCCCTGTAAATAAAGCATTACGCATATGTGTACTCACCTAGTTGTGGTTGCAGGGGTCGATTCACAGCTCCTGGCCCCGCCTCTTCACTGGCCGCTACTCGGTCACTCTACCCGCTCCACGAGTGTGGTGAATTAAGAGAGATTGTCTATCTGGGTCACCGCCACTTGCAACAAACAATCTCCCGGGGAGATGACCGACTAGTATAATTTTACCGCAGTCACTCCCTTGAGGTATGTGAGAACTTGAGTCACCCTACCTGGAGTCTACCTGGAGAAGAATTCCAGGGGTCAACGCCCCCGCGGCCCGGTCTGTGACCAGGCCTCCTGTTGGACCAGAGCCTGATCAACCAGGCTGTTACTGCTGGCCGCACGCAGTCCAACGTACGAACCACAGCCCGGCTGATCAGGTACCGACTTGAGGTGCCTGTCCAGTGCCTGCTTGAAGACAGCCAGGGGCTTGTTGGTAATCCCCCTGATGTATGCTGGGAGGCAGTTGAACAATCTTGGGCCCCTCACACTTATTGTGTTGTCCCTCAACGTGCTAGTGGCACCCCTGCTCTTCATTGGGGGGATGTTACATCGCCTGCCGAGTCTTTTGCTTTCGTACGGAGTGATTTTGTGTGCAAGTTTGGTACTAAGCCCTCGAGAATTTTCCATGTGTATATAATAATGTACTCTCCGCCTGCGTTCTAGAGAGTACAGGTTTAGGAACTTCAAGCGTTCCCAGTAGTTGAGGTGGTTTATCGCACTTATGCGTGCGGTGAAGGTTCTCTGCACATTTTCAAGGTCAGCAATTCCACCGCCTTGAAAGGTGCAGTTAGTGTGCAGCAATATTCCAGCCTAGATAGAACAAGCGATCTGTAAAGTGTCAACATGGGCTTGGCATCCCTGGTTTTGAAGGTTCTCATTATCCATCCTGTCATTTTCGAGCAGATGCAATTGCTACATTGTTATGGTCCTTGAAGGTGAGATCCTCTGACATGATCACTCCCAGGTCTTTGACATTAGTTTTTCGCTCTATTGTGTGGTTGGAATTAGTTTTGTACTCTGATGAGATTTGAATTTCTTCACGTTTTCCGTATCTGAGTAATTGAAATTTCTCATCATTGAACTTCATATTGTTTTCTGCAGCCCATTTAAAGATTTGGTTTATGTCTGCTTGGAGTCTTGCAGTGTCTTCAACGGTGGACACTGTCATACAGATTCGGGTGTCATCTGCAAAGGAAGACACAGCACTGTGGCTTATATCCCTGTCAATGTCTGATATGAGGATGAGGAATAGGATGGGAGCAAGTACTGTGCCTTGTGGAACAGAGCTTTTCACAGTCACTGAAATGACTCCCTTCGATTATTTCACACCCTCTGAACCCACTAACACTCTAGACCAGTGTAAATAAATTTGAATAGATAATAATAACAATTATGATATGATTAATTATAAGTGGACTGTATGGGTTTAGATATAGGATATAAGACGATTGAGGAGGAGGAGAGAGCACAAATAATTAACACCCACTTACCCTTTATCTGCTTCCTGGGTGTTCACTGGAGATTCTTATAATTCCCACCGCAGACACACATTATCCCAATATACCTACTGGCCAGATGGTAACTCAGACAATGTACATACTTACGGTGGGGGAGCGGCAGTCTTGTTGCTGTGCTTCGATAGATCTCGGAATCTTGCTCGGTAGATATAGGTCTGCTGTCAAAATGATGGTATGGGTTGTCCCGCCGAGTCAAAGAAGATTAATTTCCTTGATCTCTTTTACGCCCACGGGACCGGGCGTTACTTAACATGTGATTGATCGGGAGTAGCGATTCATATCCTCTCGCTATTTCTCTTTATTACCGTTTATACGTATAACTTAAATCGCTATATACACTATGGCTTAAGGCCACACTAGTTTATACACATTCACCGTCTCTATACCGAAATTCAGAGTCGATGAGTAAGGATGAAGTTGATCATCCCTTCTATATTCAACATGGCGGTCTCAGGATGGCGTCCCTATGCCAGACGGCACCCGGTACATTTCTTTCCCCCCCAATTATTTATAATCTGATTCACTGGACTTAACGTCCCACCATATACGCCAATTATAGTTCATCACTGTTACTACGAAATTCATCCCGAATCAGGGTTTACGACTGTATCCTGTCATAGGTTCGCTTCACTGTAGTCCGAATTAGGCCTAGGCCGGCGTCCCTCGCCGGCGCCATTCACTATTTCACCAATTACTGCCCTATTACTGGGCTTCCCGGACCGATTGTCCTTCACTACACGTTGAACGTATTGAAAACACTTTATATTGCGAATTGCGGCTGTTGACCACTGTCCGGTTGGCGGAAACGCCAAACCCTTGATGCTATTCCGTCTCCCGACACCCTGGGCCTATGGGTGCTCACACATGACTGCCCAGCCCTCAGCCGCCCTCTGCCCAGCCTCGTCCATACCCCTCAAGCCCCGCCTATCCGATGGTTCTATCTTCATACCCACATAAACGTTAAGCCACCAGCAGTACATTAAAGATATCTATTCATATTGGAAAGTTTATCAATTACAACTTTCGGAAAATACCAATATTTTCCACACTGCGGCCAGGCAGAGTTCATTGTTAGACGATTCAAATCGCATCATCTTGCAACAGGAGTTTCCAGCCCACCCTGGACTGAACAGCTGTCTTCCTGGTCGGCCGGATTGCACTGTCTTCCTCTGGTATCCCCTGGTCAGTGTCGTCTTCAACATCACTCGTGTCACTTTCCCTTAGGTTTTTGTTCACAGTTGATAGAATTCCTTTTAATTCTAAGGGGATTAACTTATTAATGGTGCGTAAACTCTCTTGGCCGCGACACAACACTTTGACATTCCTGACAACACCCTGAACGTCTGGGTACAATGTTACTACCTTACCCAGAGGCCACGACGTTCTTGGTTGTTCAGTATCAATTAACCTGGTTGAATATTTTGTCGATTCGCCGCTTCTGATGTACCATAAAAGTGTTCATGTAGTTTAAGAAGATATTTTTGCGCCACACAGTAGACCAGTGATTAATTACTTTATTTAACATCTTAAATTTATCACTTAACACTGTCACATTATTATAATCCTCATCAACTTCCCCAGGATTATCTTTATAGATAGGTGCAGCTTCCAGTTTCCGCCCACATATCAAGTGAGAAGGAGTCAGTACTTCTGCGTCAGGAGTATCAATTATGTACGAGAGAGGACGATTATTTATCCGATTCTCTGCCTCCACCAATACTGCCCAGAATTCCTCCAAGTTAATTCGTTTCCGGTGTAGTACTTTACGCAGACACCTCTTCACTGTACCTATCAGTCTTTCATACAATCCCCCTTGCCAAGGGGCCCTGGGAGCAATGAACTTCCAGCCACACCCTCACTGATTTAGCAGAGACTGTACATCATTACTCTCATTTAATTCCTTCAAATGTTGCGCCCCCGCTACAAAGTTAGTGGCATTAATTTGTTTCACTAGACCTGTACACGCGTCCGTCTTGTTCCATGTTTTTTCGTGTTTTTCGCGGTCTCCTTTACGTGCTAGAACCTTAAAACTGTGCCAGTGATCGTATAAGGTACATCCCTCCAGTGCTCGCAACAAACCAGGCAGAAAACAGTTATACAGAGTCAAAAACAAGGGAATTAGTGTGCCAGAACATAGTGCCATAAAGCCAGAGGGGAACTTAAGTGCCGTGTGAAATAACAAAACAGAACGTTTATTTGTCAGAGGAAGGAAAGTCTCCCTGAAAATAGGGTGAAGATAGATCTGTATAGTGAATATATCAGTGGTGCCGTAGTATACAGATAAGTTAATAGATGCTAAAGTGAAAACAAAGGCGGAAGTGTAGGCCTAACGAGTTTCGTGTTTGAAATCAGTTGCCAGCGGCCGCCGGGTCCTTACCACGCAAGTCCATGTATTGATAATTTTAAACTGTTAGTATACCTGACCAAAATCTAGTGATTACATTGATATAAAAATCTATGAAATACGAAAAGGTGCACAATCCTGAGGAAATACGTAATTTGTCCAGCTGAAAAATACGATAGTGTCGAGTTGGGAGTTGTCAGTGAACGATTTCACCAACATAAGTCCGGGAAACCAGTTAATTGATTTAGTTGGACTTGAGTCCTGGAAATGGGAAGTACAATGCCTGCACTTTAAAGGAGGGGACTGGGATAGTGACAGCTGGGAGGGACAATTCTCAGCTGTCGTATCTGAGCTCCTCTGCAAAGACAGTGATTATGTATGTGTGTGGTGATAGTGTTGAATGATGATGAAAGTATTTTCTTTTTGGGGATTTTCTTTCTTTTTGGGTCACCCTGCCTCGGTGGGAGATGGCCGACTTGTTGAAAAAAAAAAAAAAAAAAAGTCCGTATATCTTCCAGTCATCATAGAAAAAACAGCAGTGTTGTGGTGTAGAAAAAAACAAAAACTAAACCCAGTAGAGTGAACCATAAGTGCACGGAAACCCAGGTGTTAAAGCGGGGTGAGGTTTACCAGGGTGCCAGAAGTAAACAGGGTGCCAGAGGTAAACCAGGGTGCCAGAGGTATGGCCGCCGTACAGTAGGAGCTGCCAGAAGGACCGGTTTTTATCTCCAACACGCAAGTTATACTTTTGTACCATACCAATTGAAGGTCCTGGATGCTCTAGAAGATAAACAGAATGCAGATATTATATACACAGATTTTGCAAAAGCCTTTGACAAGTGTGACCATGGTGTAATAGCACACAAAATGCTTGATAAAGGAATAACAGGAAAAGTTGGTAGATGGATCTATAATTTCCTAACATGTAGAACAGAAAGAGTAGTAGTCAACAGAGTAAAGTCTGAGGCAGCTACTGTGAAAAGCTCTGTTCCACAAGGCACAGTACTTGCTCCCATCCTATTCCTCATCCTCATATCAGACATTGACAGGGATATAAGCCACAGTGCTGTGTCTTCCTTTGCAGATGACACCCGAATCTGTATGACAGTGTCCACCGTTGAAGACACTGCAAGACTCCAAGCAGACATAAACCAAATCTTTAAATGGGCTGCAGAAAACAATATGAAGTTCAATGATGAGAAATTTCAATTACTCAGATATGGAAAACGTGAAGAAATTAAAATCTCATCGGAGTACAAAACAAATTCCAACCACACAATAGAGCGAAAAACTAATGTCAAAGACCTGGGAGTGATCATGTCAGAGGATCTAACCTTCAAGGACCATAACAAAGTAGCAATTGCATCTGCTCAAAAAATGACAGGATGGATAATGAGAACCTTCAAAACCAGGGATGCCAAGCCCATGTTGACACTTTACAGATCGCTTGTTCTATCTAGGCTGGAATATTGCTGCACACTAACTGCACCTTTCAAGGCAGGTGAAATTGCTGACCTTGAAAATGTGCAGAGAACCTTCACCGCACGCATAAGTGCGATAAACCACCTCAACTACTGGGAACGCTTGAAGTTCCTAAACCTGTACTCTCTAGAACGCAGGCGGGAGAGATACATTATTATATACACATGGAAAATTCTCGAGGGCTTAGTACCAAACTTGCACACGAAAATCACTCCATACGAAAGCAAAAGACTCGGCAGGCGATGTAACGTCATCCCAATGAAGAGCAGGGGTGCCACTAGCACGTTGAGGGACAACACAATAAGTGTCAGGGGCCCAAGATTGTTCAACTGCCTCCCAGCATACATCAGGGGGATTACCAACAAACCCCTGGCTGTCTTCAAGCAGGCACTGGAAAGGCACCTAAAGTCGGTACCTGACCAGCCGGGCTGTGGTTCGTACGTTGGACTGCGTGCGGCCAGCAGTAACAGCCTGGTTGATCAGGCTCTGGTCCAACAGGAGGCCTGGTCACAGACCGGGCCGTGGGGGCGTTGACCCCTGGAATTCTCTCCAGGTAGACTCCAAGTTATCTGAAATCATTATTCTCGGACAGGATCTCCTAGCTGCAAATTTACGAAACAGCTGTATGAACTGTTCTGCAGACAAATCCTGTGCCACTTCTAAGTGTACCGCCCTTGTAGCGGTACAAGTAAATAAACACCCATACACTTTTAAAGGAACACCATCTGCAGTACCCGTTAAAATGATTGGGCCACTGTAATCCACACCTGTTACATCAAATGGCTTTACCAACTGCACTCGTTCCTTGGGCAATGGTGGAGGTCCTGGGTACATGTAGGTTCTGGCATCCACCCGACGACACACTACACATGTCTTGACGACTTGCTTCACACTCTGTCGTCCCTGGGAAATCCAGAAAGTTTCCCTAATGCAATTTAAGGTATCTTGTACTCCACCATGCATCACATTTTTATGGGCATTTAATACAATTAAAGTTGTCAGATGATGAGTCTTGGGCAGCAAGATAGGGTGTTTAGCATATTCACCCAATTCAGCATTTTGCAATCTACCTCTGCACCTGATTACGTCATC
>WNWK01027238.1:0-26505 GCA_009830355.1 Cherax destructor
TCTCGAGGATTAGTACCAAACTTGCACACAAAAATCCTCCCTACGAAAGCAAAAGACTCGGCCAGGCGATGTAACATCCCCCAATGAAAACAGGGGTGCCACTAGCACGTTGAGGGACAACACAATAGGACTATCAGGGAGGGCTAAGATTGTTCAACTGCCTCCCAGCATACATCAGGATTACCAACAAGCCCCTGGCTGTCTTCAAGCAGGCACTGGACGGGCACCTCAAGTCAGTACCTGATCAGCTGGGCTGTGGATTTCGTACGTTGGACTGCGTGCAGCCAAGCAATAACAGCCTGGTTGATCCAGGCTCTGGTCCATCATGAAGCAGATTGGTCATTTTATTGTTCAAACAAGCTGTTTTGATAGCCTGTTTGTTAAGTTAACAGGAAGACGTTAAGTCGGTCACTGTTCAGTCGAGTCTTAACCTGGAGCACACACATATACACTCATACACATACATACACACACATACACACACATATACACATATTTGTATATATCTGAATATTATTGTACATTGCTGACATTGTACCAGATGGTACATAAGAGCCATTAAGATATATGTGCCTTCACCACAATAATATTGTTTATGAGAGAAGTGTAGGAGCTAAGCTCTAATTAACATACTAATTAATATTTAAATTATTTACTTTGATACCCTAGACGCGTTTTTATCTTTGTTAATAAATTTAATAAATTTAATTCTTTGGTTAGTACCCTCTCAGTTGAAATCCAGTGATACTACTTTGAATATGTCGGATAACTGGACAGGATACTGACTACTTGTTGCAAAAGCCCAGTAACAGGCTGGGTGCTAGAGGGCATTTCTAGTGTTCACTGGAGATGTCTATTTCTAATAGATATCATGTCGTGTCTTTGTAACAATGTTCATATCCACCACAAGCCTATGTACAGTGGCATGTATATTCACTACTTTTCTTATCATGCTTCCTCTGTCAGAAAATTGTTCTTATCTCCCTTTCTCCGTGCTCTCCGCATTTGTGATCCTAGTTCCTTGAAGCGAAATTTCCACTCTTCATAATTCATTTTCCGCCTTGGCTACCCTTCCCATTTCATAGACTCTGCTTTCTCTCGTGCCAAGGCTTTCTTCTCTCCTAAACCCCCTACTCCTGGGAACTCTCCTGTACTTGCCTTCCCTTCATCTCTGGTCTCTCTAATCAACAACTCTCTCCGTTCCTTAGACATCAAACTTACCTTTTGCCAGACTAACACTCTTCGCACTAATCTAGTTCATACCTCCCCTCCCTCTATAGATTCTCCTGGTGTCTACTCTATTTCTTGCTCCTCCTGTCCTCTTCAGTACTTTGGAGAAACTGGCCGATCTCTTTCCTGACAGACTCAGGAGCACAAAAATAGTGTTAGGCTTGCCGACACCAATAATGCTCTTTTCTGTCATGTCAGAGATCACAGTCATCCTATTGATTTGTCTTCTACTAAAACTGTCTACCCTACGTCCAACTTTCACAGTCGCCATCTGGTTGAATCCTCCATTATACACAACTTTCCCTGTATAAATCTTACTTCTGGCTTTGTCTCCGTAGATGCTTTCCTTTTCCATTACATTGTTAAATGCTCCAAACTTTAGAACACCCGTGACTTAACCTGATTCCTTCCCCTTCTATATCTTTTTCCTTCTCCTCTTCTCTCTATTCTTGGTTTCTTTCTTTTGCCTTGTATTTATCCTTCTTTATTTTATTTTAATTTTTTCCCCCTCTGTGTTCTTGTCCTTACCCCATGCGGGCCGCCAGCATTTTGCAGTGTTCCTCTTTCCTAGAATATGACTGACTCCACTACTACTACTTCCACTACCACTACTACTTCCACTACCACTACTACTTCCACTACCACTACTACTTCCCACTACAACTACTACTTCCACTATTACCCCTCCACTCTCTTCTGCCCTCCTGTCTGCTGCCTATAAATACCCCTTCTACCTGTTCTTTTTGTGTTAGTGTGACTTTGTAAATGGTCCAAGTCGGACCGAACGTCGTCGTAAGCTCACTCTCTTCCATGTGAGGGTTGTGTGTGTGTATAGAGGTCTTGAAGTTAAAGGGTCTTTAAGACAACAGGGGTCTTGAAGACAGCCAGGGTCTTGAAGACAGCCAGGGGTCTTGAAACAACAGGGTCTTGAAGACAGTTAGTAGTCTTAATGACAGCTAGGCATCTTGAAGATTACCAGGGTCTTTCAGATGGTAAGGGATGTTTAAGACGGCTAAGCGTCTTGAAGACAGCCAGAGGTCATGAAGACTGTCAGGGGTCTTGAGGACAACCAGTTATTTTCAAGACAGCTATGGATCTTGAAGACAGTAGGGTCTTTTCACAAGATAACCAGAGGTCTTGAAGAGCAATATATGTATTGAAGACAGCTAATAGTCTTCAAGAAAGTCATGGATCTTTATGACAGCCAGGGGTCTTGAAGACAGCTAGGGATCATGAAGATAGGCGGGAATTTTGAACACAGCCAGGGGTCGTGAAGACAGGGTTTCTTGAAGACAGCTGCTGGTCTTGAAGACAACTAGGAGTCTTAATTAAAGAAAGCTTGTGTCTTGAAGATAGCCTTGGATCTTCAAGACAGCAAGGGAAGTCTTAAAGACAGGTTAAGAATTTGTCATACCTTGATACATTTTTATTTCCTCAAGTTTTCCATTTCTGAGTTGTTAAAATTTCTCCTCGTTGAACTTCATATTGTTTTGAGTGGCCCATTTGAAGATTTGGTTGATGTCCGCCTGGATTTTTGCAGTGTCTTCAATGGAGGTCACTGCCATGGCAATCCGGGTGTCCTCTGCAAGGGAAGACATGGAGCTATAACACATCTCTGTTTATAACAAAAAAAAAGGCACAATACCGTGACTGGAACAATACACACAGCAGCATGTTTCATTTTAGGACATGGTTGTGTGTTTTTATTATTAAAATTGAATTTTGTGAAGAGACCTTCCTGACTGATCACATTTTGCTGGTCAGGAGCCCTGTGCATATATGTCTGTACCTCTATTATGTTTGTGATCTGAGTGTAATGTCTTTGATTCGGTTATATTCCGTATCAGATCGTCGTTGTTAGTGAAGATGAGGTCCAGCGTATTTTCTAGTCTTGTAGGCTCTAATATTTGCTGGTTTAAGGTGAATTTGGTGCAGGGATTTAATAGTTCATGTGTGTGTGAATTTTTATATGTGCTGCATCCTGGGGTGATCTCTGCTAAAACATTGTTTGCTATACTCCTCCATTTAGGTGTCTCAAAATTTGAAATTTCCTAGTAGTAAGATGTTTGGGGGAGGAGTTTAGGAGATTTTCAGACAGTGGTCAATTTTCAAAAGCTACTCCCGAAAATGCTGGGAAGTTGCGTCTGGAGGCTTGTATACAACCACACTGACAAGGTTTTGGTTTTCAATCTTTACTCAAAAACTTCAACTAGGTCATTTGAGGTGTTTAGTAGTTCTGAGCAAATGAGCGACTCCACAGGACACTTTTATTAGCCCCCTCCCTTGTTGCTTGTTCAGTCTGTCGCATCTGAATATTTTATAACCTGGGATCCATATTTCGTTGTCATAATGATCCTTTATGCGGGTCTCTGTGAATGCTGCAAACATTGTATTTGACTCCGTGAGCAGTCCCTTGATGTAGCATGGAATTATGTTTTTGACTTTAGACCCTGTATGTTTGCAACGTCAAATGTTGTTATATTAATTGGAATTTAGGGGTTTTATTTGCTGGCTCTAATATCTGTTGTTCTGGAGTGAAGGCCAGTGTCCGTGCCTCTGCTCCAGAAGTGTTTTTCAGTTGTTGTAGGATTATTGTCCTTTCTTGCCTGTCTTTTTCCCTCCGGGCCTAAAAAACCTCTGTCCCTGGGGGGGTTGTGGCTCCCCTTTTTGTTTCCAAATAGTCTGGCTGGTCTGTCTTCTTGTCCCCTTTAGATGATGTGCCTGACAGATACTTTCTAGCATTTTCTTTCGGATTGATGAGTGACACATTTGGGGTGAAATAAGTTACAGGAGGGGATGTTGAACTCTCTTGTTGTCATGTGGGTGCGACTTTTTTTTGGGGTGCCCAAAGGTGCATGTCCCTTTTTTACCAGATATACCAAGCCTGCTGATCCCCATGGATAGTATTATTTGCATAGATTGGATTTCCGTTTGCTAGGATTCAATGTGTTCATTGCGGGGCATTGTTTTTTTTTTCCCCCCCATCTACCCCCCTGTATGGACATCAGTGCTCCTACCAGGTTTTGCTGGAAAGTGTCGACACTGTTCCGAGACATCATCCCCTTTTCGTTCCATCTCCAGCAGTATTCACACTTGGTGTAATATATATTGTAACATTGTTCATACCACTTGGTGTAATATATTGTAACATTTTTTCCACTTCCATTTGGGTTTAAATACAGTGTAACATTGTTCTCTACCACTTGGAGTAATATACAGTGTAACATTGTTCACTACCTCTTGGTGTAATATACAGTGTAACATTGTTCACTACTGCTTGGTGTAACATACAGTGTAACATTGTTCACTACCACTTGGGTGGAAATTTTTAATGGTAAACATCAACTGTACAGAACAAGGAACACGATTATCTTTGTTGTTGGCAACTTCCTGCAGCCACAGGCAGGAATTTCCCTAAATGCCATCCAGTGTTTACCACCACAGAGCTGTCAAATTTAATGGATTATTTTAAAAATTTAATTGCCCCAGAGGAGCGTTTTCCCATATGTCAGTCAGTTAAGTGACTGAACTGATATCACGGGTTTTGGGACAAAAAAGCCCAAATATTACTGCAAATCAATAGATAAATTTTGATGCCCTGCCTAACAAAAATTTGCACAGTCCCCTGCCTGATAAGAACATCAAAACCTATCTTGCTCATTGTTAAAGTGAGCAATGGTGTTATCCCAAACCCTATAGGGGGAAATGCTGTCTTGATTGTGAACGTTCTGATGAGTCACCGCTTTTTCGATGAAGTACACTGGGTTGTCTCTCTGCGTTTGTCTTTCAGCAGTATTAGAAGCTGTGCACACTTCTCTGTAATGTACCGTATTTTATGATTAATTATCACTAAAACACGCTGGAAAAGAGTTCTTATCCGATTTCCCGGCGTTAGTGAAGATTGATAAGAGTTTGGAGATGCACAACAAATGTTCCTTTGTCAGATCAATGCCAGCGTTGAAAAATCTTCTCTCTTTGGTTTTTTAAGTCAATCTAACGCCCCTTTTTCTCCGCTCCTGCCCCCACCCTGTTTCGCTGACTCAGCTCAATTCCACTTGCTAAACACTGCAACAGTTTGCAATTCAAATGCTTGTGTTCTTTAAATATTTAGATTACTGAGAGCACATGATGGTAATGTGAAGTGTAGAAATTGAAAAAACAGTTTTCTTTAACTTTCCTGCCACAGCAAAGAGTCCCGTTTACTTTTATTTTTTATCACTATATACACTACCAAAAAACCCCGAGGTTGGATACGTGCCTCCCGTGCTTTGGGGACAAAACGTTATGAATAAAACTGTTAATAGCAGCCCTGGGGAAACAAAAAAGGGGTAAGGGGTTTATACCCCCCCTTTTTGGGGAATTTTCTCCACACTGGGGGCAGCGGAGGTTCACTGTAAGTGAACTACTCATCGTTAACATTAATTTGATTTTCTCACCGCCATCATGCGTTGTCTTTTTTGAACAGTTTTAGTCTGTGTGGTTTTTGGGGAAAATTTCTAATTTTATTTTTGTTTTCAACACTGTGTAATTCTAATACAAATTATCTACACCTTTGCTCAAAAAATCAATGTCCTGATGATTCCAATCAGGATATATAGTTACAATTTTTCAAGAGGCCTTTGGGGCCTCGGACCATCATAGTCAATAATCACTATGTCACCAGGTCTTAAGGACTTATAATTTTTGGGAAAACCAGCCCTATAGAAGGTTCTCTCAATGAGGTTGAGATAGTCTTCTCGCTAAATTTTCTCCCGTGTTCAATCACTTTATTAAGGTGTTTGAATTTACGTCTGAGTTGCTCGGGTTCGAAATAAGTAGGATCCTCTATGATTTCTTTGTCATTCATGGGGGGAACAGGTTCGAGCCTTCTGCCATGTAGTAAATGAGATGGGCTTAACATTTCTAAATTGTCAGATCATCGGTAACATACATTAAAGGTCTGTTGTTGACTATTTTCTATTTCAGTTACGACTGTACGAAATTCTTCTAAGTCGATTCTCTGACGATAAAAGAGTCTTTCTTAAACAACGTTTTACAATGCCTTTCATTCTTTCGTAAAATCCGCCATGCCATGGGGATTTAGGAAGAATGAATCCCCAACGACAATTGCGTTGATTCAGCATCTGTTGTACTTCTGGCTGCTCAAAAATCTTGTTTATTTAAGCAGCAGCAGCAGCAAAATTCGTTACATTGTCTGATATCATTAGCCTAGGACATGCCCTTCTGGCTTCAAACCTTCTAAATAATTTAATAAAGGTTTCAGCAGACATATCAGATGTACTGCTGTAGTCATGCTGGTGAACAAACAGATGTACACCTTGATAGATTTGACAACTGTTTTTAGTTAAATTATTGGTCAGTGTAATCTACACCTGTCACTTCAAATGGAGTGACATGACATACTCTTTCAGAAAGGGTATGGAGGTGGACCTGGATACTGACATACTCGCATATCATAATGAACAAGTAATCCCTTATTTGTTTCTTCACACTTTGTCTACCTTGAGGTATCCAATAGGATTGACGTATGTGACAAAGAGTGTCAGCTATACCACCATGTAACACGTTACTGTGGGCATTCTGAATAATCAGTCTTGTTATAATGATTCTTGAAGCTCAATACTGGATGTATTGTTTTCTTAGGTAGTGAAGAATTATGAATTCTTCCTCAACATCTTTTCTGAGTCGTGATAAAGTCCTAAAGAATTAATCATACCCAGGTTTCTTTGGAGATTGATCCTGAGTTTCCAGAAATCTATACTCTATAGAGAAAATATCTTTCTGTATTAACTTTACCCAGTATTTAATGGGTTCAAGTAATTCATAATTAGGTTTTATCCCTTTAATGAATTTAAAGACAAGAGCTGTAACTCTTAAGAGTTTACCCAAAGATAGTATTTAGATCCATCAATGACTATTTCTTTTGTGTCTGCAGTATTTAAACATATTATTTCTGCTGTGTTCAAGCAGACTGTTTTCTTCTGGCATAATGTGAGGTTTTTGCTGTGGCCAGTTATTTTCATTAGAGAGCCAGTTAGGTCCGTGGAGCCATAATTTATTATCCACAAATTTCTTGAGTGGGACACCACGTGACAACATGTCAGCTGGTTCATTCATTTCTTCAGTAATGATAATTTTCGCTGTGGTACATGATCAGCAGTTATTCTTGTAACTAGTACATTTTTCCCCTGAATCAATTTCAACTTCTTTCCCGCTTTGAGAGGGTTTGGGCCACATATCATATGGCCTCCCGCTGTTTCAGCAAGTGAACATCATGTTTACTTTATATTTCCACAAAACAGTGATAGTAATCACTTCCAATGATTAAATCAATTGGACTAATTGTGTCCGTCTGTATGTCAGGACAGGCTAACTTGACCTTGGCCGCCTTCAGTGCTGCAACTGTATCTCTTAATCCCCGGATCTGCACTGACTTAGGCAAATCATTGACTACCACAGCTTCTACTGTCTTTTTCCTGTTTCCCCAGAAACAGTGAATCTGGCTAGGTCATATTTTTTGCTTACCAGAACTTTGGAAAAATACAGCTATATCTAACGTATTTTGGCATAGGGTTGTTTATTCAGTTTTGCAACACTGTTCTCTTTTGAAAGACCTTTGTGAGCCTTGATCAAATAGTGTTAGCACATTGGTTTTGTGTAATTTATTGGATAACTCTACTCGAGCTTTGGGAGAGCAGTCGATTTAGACTTATCTCTCACATTTAATGCTGCTGTTTTTTCTTCCTGACTCTGTGGAAGTCGGTTGTTCAACATAAATGCTTGGGCATAATGCTGTGTGATGCATTCCCTTGCATTTAAAAAAACTTCTTCAGTGAGCATTTACCTCCCTTGTGTTCATCTAAACACTTAATGCATCTTTTCAGCTGTTGAGCACGTTGTTTCCGTGCCTCCATTGTTTGTGTTGAATACAATACTGTGCCCAATGTGTTCCATCACAAAGTACACATTTGGAGTACGTTTATGTGTGACAGTCTGTTTACTGTCTGTTGTGTTCACAGCTTGATAAGTGCCTACATGGGATTTCCCATTATGTGGTTTAGTGGGAGTAGGTACACTCTTTTTGTACTGAGTTGAAGTTTTTTCCACAATAGGATTGGTGGATTTCTCATCTTGTCTCGTTGCTTGCATGCATGAGACTATTGATTGTAAACCATTGCTAATTTCTTCACAAGTGAAATAGCGTTTATTGAACATAATATTTAAACGTTCAATGGTTTGTGTTGACAGTTTATCTTGTACAATACCACTGATAAACCAATCACATTGCCTTAGATCATATTTAACTCCTGAGTTCTGAGACTTTTCTAATGTGATTCTAAATGACTGTAAAATCTGAAAGACAATGTTTGGGTGGTTTCAAGCGATATTTAAAACTGCATGTCTAACCCTGGCTTTGTCAGCATCAAGGTAATTATCTGCTAAGACACGTAAGGCTAGAGCATTAATGCCCTTTTACCACCGGAAATGATTTAATCAGTTCATAGGGTTCACCTTTCACAAGAAATTGGTCTTTTTAAAGCCACTAGGACCAAACACTCCAGTCAACCATTTTCTTGAAAATCTCCGTAGTGACCCATGCCTTGGTGTTAGCCTTCCAAATGCACACACAAATTATTCTTGTCAACACTGTGTTTCCTGAAGGGTCTGGGATTTTCTGGTGAACATTACAGAATACAGGTAGCTACAGTATTATTTTATGTTAAATTAGACACATATGCAACACTTGGGTATCTTTATTGAGGAAACGTTTCGCCACACAGTGGCTTCATCAGTCAATACAAAGAAAGTAGTAATAAGCAGAGGAGTTTGAGGTAATCAGTCCCTCGGCCTGGAGTCGATGTGTTCAGTCCATCAATCTTAAAGTAAATACAACATAAGGCAAGTAGAAGTTGCTTATATACTGTAGACAGGTGAGATGAAGCAGGAGGAGGCGGGGTCATAGTGGTATCATCCACTAGTCAGAAGAGTCCTTGTCCAAAGGTTTGGACAAATGTTGAAGAATCCCTTTGTATCAAGATCCCAAGAAGTTGCTGTGTCAGACAGGATGTAGATGAATGGTTCAGAGAACCGACAAGTTGTTATATAAGCAACTTCTACTTGCCTTATGTTGTATTTACTTTAAGATTGATGGACTGAACACATCGACTCCAGGCCGAGGACTGTTACCTCAAACTCCTCCTTTTATTACTACTTTCTACTTTGTATTGGACTGATGAAGCCACTGTGTAACGAAACGTTTCCTCAATAAAGATACCCAAGTGTTGCATATGTGTCTAATTTAACAACTTGTCGGTTATCTGAACCATTCATCTACATACAGTATTATTTTACAGTACTGTCTACCTACACAAGTTGACAGTACCGTCTACCTACACAAGTTGACAGTACTGTCTACCTACACAAGTTGACAGTACCGTCTACCTACACAAGTTGACAGTATCTCATCTATGTCATTACGTGAATTCACTAAAGAAAGAAACACACTGATAAACTCTTCATAATTGTTACCTTGAAATATAGACATTTCCAAGGTAGGCAGTTGGGAGTAATCAACACCAGGTGTGACAGGTGTCTGAACACTAGTTACAATAGGTCTCTGTGACAAAATTTTGTGGCAGGTAGCCTGTATTCCTGTCCACCTTAATTGTTGTTCATTAAAAGTATCCAAGACACTTTTAATGTCTTCCTCTGGGGGGTTGGAATCTAAAAATCACTCTCATAAATCTCATAGTCTGAATTAATGATTTCCAGACGTTTGCTAAGTAATTCATGTTTTATTTCCAACTCATCATAGTCTATATTTGTGTCTTGGGTTAAACCTATACAGACTGAAATTAATTGTTCAGATTGAGTAATTTTCGTCTGTAAAGATTTGATTTTTTTGTTTAATGACGACATTGTGCTGTAATAATGACAAGCAACACACTTAGAGTGTTTAAAACTCAAGCCACAACTTGTTTTGATTGTGTAGGCAACACTACTGACCTACTAACTGTGACCTCAGGGTCAGTGGACTTGGAGGGTGTTTATGTCCTGAATTGCTGTCTCAGCTAAAACCACTGAGTCTCAGTACTGACGTCACTTCACACATTAATGACTATAAACTGTATAAATGTATATCACACATACATATTCAGTGTTTATATACTTATACATAAATGTCAATGTTAATATGAAAGTTTAAACTTAATATAACTTCCTATATTAAATAAGAGACAAACATAAGACAGTTTCTTCTCTTAATTTGTGTCTATAAACATTATAAACACTGTGTGTATATATATACACTGTGTATATACACATTCAGAGACTGGCTGTGCTCCAGTCTGAGTCACTCGCTGACTTAAGCATTTCTGAACATGAGTGCAGAATGAAGGGTCGCTCCCTCTGAGTACCCCACCCCCCTTGTGTGACTGACTTCTGGGTGAGATGGTGTAATATACAGTGTAACACTGTTTACTACCACTTGGTGTAATATACAGTGTAACACTGTTTACTACCACTTGTAATATACAGTGTAACACTGTTTACTACCACTTGGTGTAATATACAGTGTAACACTGTTTACTACCACTTGGTGTAATATACAGTGTAACATTGTTTACTACCACTTGGTGTAATATACAGTGTAACACTGTTTACTACCACTTGGTGTAATATACAGTGTAACACTGTTTACTACCACTTGGTGTAACATACAGTGTAACATTGTTTACTACCACTTGGTGTAATATACAGTGTAACATTGTTCACTACCACTTGGTGTAACATACAGTGTAACATTGTTTACTACCACTTGGTGTAACATACAGTGTAACATTGTTTACTACCACTTGGTGTAACATAGTGTAACATTGTTCACTACCACTTGGTGTAACATAGTGTAACATTGTTCACTACCACTTGGTGTAACATACAGTGTAACACTGTTTACTACCACTTGGTGTAACATACAGTGTAACACTGTTCACTACCACTTGGTGTAATATACAGTGTAACATTGTTCACTACCACTTGGTGTAACATACAGTGTAACATTGTTCACTACCACTTGGTGTAACATACAGTGTAACATTGTTTACTACCACTTGGTGTAACATACAGTGTAACATTGTTCACTACCACTTGGTGTAATATACAGTGTAACACTGTTTACTACCACTTGGTGTAACATACAGTGTAACACTGTTCACTACCACTTGGTGTAACATACAGTGTAACATTGTTTACTACCACTTGGTGTAACATACAGTGTAACATTGTTCACTACCACTTGGTGTAATATACAGTGTAACATTGTTCACTACCACTTGGTGTAACATACAGTGTAACATTGTTCACTACCACTTGGTGTAATATACAGTGTAACATTGTTTACTACCACTTGGTGTAACATACAGTGTAACACTGTTCACTACCACTTGGTGTAACATACAGTGTAACACTGTTCACTACCACTTGGTGTAACATACAGTGTAACATTGTTTACTACCACTTGGTGTAACATACAGTGTAACATTGTTCACTACCACTTGGTGTAATATACAGTGTAACATTGTTCACTACCACTTGGTGTAACATACAGTGTAACATTGTTCACTACCACTTGGTGTAATATACAGTGTAACATTGTTTACTACCACTTGGTGTAACATACAGTGTAACACTGTTCACTACCACTTGGTGTAACATACAGTGTAACACTGTTTACTACCACTTGGTGTAACATACAGTGTAACATGGTTCACTACCACTTGGTGTAACTTACAGTGTATTCACTTCAACTTAATAATAATAATTTATATTTTGACATGATACATGGTTGTACAGAGTAATGTAATAGTTGGGTGTACATGCCAAAAGCCCCTTAGTATGCAGAGCATTTCAGGCAAACTTAAAATTAACTTAAGATTATTAAGGCAATAATAGATCATATCGTAATGCTGTATGGCTTTAATAAGTCTAGTAGAATAGTTCAGTACAGAATAATTACAGATTTGATATACTTTTTTAAAAAGTACAATGTTATGATTTAGAACAAGTTAAAACAATTTACTATATGAAGTATTACAATTTAGTATATTTTAAAACAATGAGACTGAAACACTTATAAGTTTGAAGCAATGAGTAAATGGTCGAGCAATCATCAGTAATATACAATAATGAAATTGAGACAATTTTAAGTTCGAAGTAAATTATCAGATAGTTGAGCAGTGTTAAATTATTTAGAAGTTTTTTGAGTAGTTTTTGACTAACTGGTAGGTGGTAAGTAGTGTTTGTCTGGTTAATTTTGGCTGATGAGGTGATTTCTAAGTAAGACCATAAATTGATTTGCAGACAGCAGGGGCCCGTTAGTGTGTTCTGGCAGTGAATTCCAGATCTTCGGGCCGTTTATGTGCATAACATTCTTGCATAGTGAGAGATGGACACGAGGGATATCGAAGAGTGATTTGTGTCTTGTATAATGATTGTGAGTTCTGTTATAGTTATCATGGAGGAGCTTGAGAGGAGGGTTTATATTTGTGTATATAGTATGCATAATAAGTGTAGATGTTATGTATATTAAGCAAGTTAAGGCTCTTGAAAAGTGGTGGAGTATGTTGTCTAGTGCAGGAGTTGGTAATCAATCGCGCTGCAGCTTGTTGTTGGGTTATTAAAGGTTCGTCATTTACAGTGTCTGTTAGTATGGTTTTGTTTGGGTGAGAGAAGACATAAGTAGTGTCATCTGCAAATAAAATGGGTTTGGGAAGTAAATGATGTAAATGAGAAAGAGAAGTGGGCCAAGAATACTACCCTGTGGTACTTCAACAAGAACAGGTTGTGTAGTGGAGTTTGCCCCATTTGTGTATACATACTGGTTTCTGTTTCTAAGATAAGATTTTTGGAAATCGAGAGTGTGTCCTCTGACCCCGTAATGTTCGAGTTTTAGGTGCAATAGGTCATGGTCAACTGTGTCAAATGCTTTTCGTAGGTCTATGAAAAGTTCCAGGGGAATTTCATTTTTTTTCGAGTTCCTAATATATTAGTTCAAGCATGTGTATAATTGCTTCATTGGAACTTCTTTTCAGTCTAAATCTAAACTGACAGGGGTTGAGTATGTTGTGGGATACTAAGTAGGAGTAGACGTGTTTGTGAATTAATTTTTCAAAGACTTTAAATAGTAGGTGGTCAAAGAGATATTCGGGAGTGTGCTGAAAATCCTATATTAATATACAACATAGCGAATGCTCCTAGCTGCAAAGAAACAAAGTACACAAATTAGGATGCACAACCTGACTAGATAAGCGCACATTGTACCTCCTAGTCCTAATATATCATTAATTGTACACTGTATGGACGGAAATTTTTAGTTGGTGTGCAGTGCCTCTCCCTACCTAACACGTAATTACTGACTTACATATTAGGAAGGTAATACGTGTTCGTCGGCCCCCACGCTCTGTTTGTTTACACTGAGTTTCTCTGCCTCACCTACAGGCGGCGCATGAGTGCCGCCCACCCGCCATATTTGACTCACTCTATGTCACGTCATCTACATCCCACAGTAGGGGCAAATTTGATAGAGGCCTATAGTTCAATTAAATTGGATCACCTCTTTTGAAGATGAGGGTGACCCTTGCTGTCTTGAATATGGATGGGAAGGTGGAAGATTCAATGGATTTGTTAGAGTTGCAATAATTGGTGACAACACATGAGAAGCTTTTTTATACATGAGTGATGGTAAGTTATTTAGGTTTCCTGCCTTATTCTTTAGTGTTTTGATAACCGAGATTTCAGTAGCATTTGTTGGGGATAAAACTAGACTACCAGTGAGGTAGTCTTTTGGCTGAGTGTTTGTGTTTGGGATTTTGTTTGCTAGCTTTATTACTACTGTTGAGAAAAAGACATTGAGTTCGTTGACAGTATATGTTGGCAGGAGGAGAGGTTGACAGTAACTGTTGGCAGGAGGAGAGGTTGACAGTATCTGTTGGCAGGAGGAGAGGTTGACAGTAACTGTTGGCAGGAGGAGAGGTTGACAGTAACTGTTGGCAGGAGGAGAGGTTGACAGTATATGTTAGCTGGAGGAGAGGTTGACAGTAACTGTTGGCAGGAGGAGAGGTTGACAGTATCTGTTGGCAGGAGGAGAGGTTGACAGTAACTGTTGGCAGGAGGAGAGGTTGACAGTATCTGTTGGCTGGAGGAGAGGTTGACAGTAACTGTTGGCAGGAGGAGAGGTTGACAGTATCTGTTGGCAGGAGGAGAGGTTGACAGTAACTGTTGGCAGGAGGAGAGGTTGACAGTATCTGTTAACTGGAGGAGAGGTTGATAGTAACTGTTGGCAGGAGGAGAGGTTGACAGTATCTGTTGGCAGGAGGAGAGGTTGACAGTAACTGTTGGCAGGAGGAGAGGTTGACAGTATCTGTTGGCTGGAGGAGAGGTTGACAGTAACTGTTGGCAGGAGGAGAGGTTGACAGTATCTGTTGGCAGGAGGAGAGGTTGACAGTAACTGTTGGCAGGAGGAGAGGTTGACAGTATCTGTTGGCAGGAGGAGAGGTTGACAGTAACTGTTGGCAGGAGGAGAGGTTGACAGTATCTGTTGGCAGGAGGAGAGGTTGACAGTATCTGTTGGCTGGAGGAGAGGTTGACAGTAACTGTTGGCAGGAGGAGAGATTGACAGTATCTGTTGGCAGGAGGAGAGGTTGACAGTAACTGTTGGCAGGAGGAGAGGTTGACAGTAACTGTTGGCAGGAGGAGAGGTTGACAGTATCTGTTGGCAGGAGGAAAGGTTGACAGTAACTGTTGGCAGGAGGAGAGGTTGACAGTATCTGTTGGCAGGAGGAGAGGTTGACAGTAACTGTTGGCAGGAGGAGAGGTTGACAGTAACTGTTGGCAGGAGGAGAGGTTGACAGTATCTGTTGGCAGGAGGAGAGGTTGACAGTAACTGTTGGCAGGAGGAGAGATTGACAGTATCTTTTGGCTGGAGGAGAGGTTGACAGTAACTGTTGGCAGGAGGAGAGATTGACAGTATCTGTTGGCAGGAGGAGAGGTTGACAGTAACTGTTGGCAGGAGGAGAGGTTGACAGTATCTTTTAGCTGGAGGAGAGGTTGACAGTAACTGTTGGCAGGAGGAGAGGTTGACAGTATCTGTTGGCAGGAGGAGAGGTTGACAGTAACTGTTGGCAGGAGGAGAGATTGACAGTAACTGTTGGCAGGAGGAGAGGTTGACAGTATCTTTTGGCTGGAGGAGAGGTTGACAGTAACTGTTGGCAGGAGGAGAGGTTGACAGTAACTGTTGGCAGGAGGAGAGATTGACAGTATCTGTTAACTGGAGGAGAGGTTGATAGTAACTGTTGGCAGGAGGAGAGGTTGACAGTATCTGTTGGCAGGAGGAGAGGTTGACAGTAACTGTTGGCAGGAGGAGAGGTTGACAGTATCTGTTAACTGGAGGAGAGGTTGATAGTAACTGCTTGGCAGGAGGAGAGGTTGACAGTAACTGTTGGCAGGAGGAGAGGTTGACAGTATCTTTTGGCTGGAGGAGAGGTTGACAGTAACTGTTGGCAGGAGGAGAGGTTGACAGTAACTGTTGGCAGGAGGAGAGGTTGACAGTATCTGTTGGCAGGAGGAGAGTTGCTGACAGTAACTGTTGGCAGGAGGAGAGGTTGACAGTATCTGTTGGCGGAGGAGAGGTTGACAGTAACTGTTGGCAGGAGGAGAGGTTGACAGTATCTGTTGGCAGGAGGAGAGGTTGACAGTATCTGTTGGCGGAGGAGAGGTTGACAGTAACTGTTGGCAAGGTCAGTATTGTGAAGAAGGTTGACAGTATCTGTTGGCAGGAGGGAGGTTGACAGTAACTGTTGGCAGGAGGAGAGGTGACAGTAACTGTTGGCAGGAGGAGAGGTTGACAGTATCTGTTGGCAGGAGGAAGGTTGACAGTAACTGTTGGCAGGAGGAGAGGTTGACAGTATCTGTTGGCAGGAGGAGAGGTTGACAGTAACTGTTGGCAGGAGGAGAGTTGACAGTAACTGTTGGCAGGAGGAAGGTTGACAGTAACTGTTGGCAGGAGGAGAGGTTGACAGTACTGTTGGCAGGAGGAGAGATTGACAGTACTTTGGCTGGAGGAGAGGTTGACAGTAACTGTTGGCAGGAGGAGAGTTGACAGTATCTGTTGGCAGGAGGAGAGGTTGACAGTAACTGTTGGCAGGAGGAGAGGTTGACAGTATCTTTAGCTGGAGGAGAGGTTGACAGTAACTGTTGGCAGGAGGAGAGGTTGACAGTATCTGTTGGCAGGAGGAGAGGTTGACAGTAACTGTTGGCAGGAGGAGAGATTGACAGTAACTGTTGGCAGGAGGAGAGGTTGACAGTATCTTTTGGCTGGAGGAGAGGTTGACAGTAACTGTTGGCAGGAGGAGAGGTTGACAGTAACTGTTGGCAGGAGAAGAGGTTGACAGTATCTGTTGGCAGGAGGAGAGGTTGACAGTATCTTTTGGCTGGAGGAGAGGTTGACAGTAACTGTTGGCAGGAGGAGAGGTTGACAGTATCTGTTGGCAGGAGGAGATGTTGACAGTATCTGTTGGCAGGAGGAGATGTTGACAGTAACTGTTGGCAGGAGGAGAGGTTGACAGTATCTGTTGGCAGGAGAGGTTGACAGTAACTGTTGGCAGGAGGAGAGGTTGACAGTATCTGTTAGCAGGAGGAGAGGTTGACAGTAACTGTTGGCAGGAGGAGAGGTTGACAGTAACTGTTGGAAGGAGGAGAGGTTGACAGTATCTGTTGGCTGGAGGAGAGGTTGACAGTAACTGTTGGCAGGAGAGAGGTTGACAGTATCTGTTGGCAGGAGGAGAGGTTGACAGTAACTGTTGGCAGGAGGAAGTTGCAGTATCTGTTGGCAGTGGAGAGGTTGACAGTATCTGTTAGCTGGAGGAGAGGTTGACAGTAACTGTTGGCAGGAGGAGAGGTTGACAGTATCTGTTGGCAGGAGGAGAGGTTGACAGTAACTGTTGGCAGGAGAGGTTGACAGTATCTGTTGGCAGGAGGAGAGGTTGACAGTATCTGTTGCCAGGAGAGGTTGACAGTATCTGTTAGCAGGAGAGGTTGACAGTAACTGTTGGCAGGAGAGAGGTTGACAGTAACTGTTGGCAGGAGGAAGGTTGACAGTAACTGTTGGCAGGAGGAGAGGTTGACAGTAACTGTTGGCAGGAGGAGAGGTTGACAGTAACTGTTGGCAGGAGGAGAGGTTGACAGTAACTGTTGGCAGGAGGAGAGGTTGACAGTAACTGTTGGCAGGAGGAGAGGTTGACAGTAACTGTTGGCAGGAGGAGAGGTTGACAGTAACTGTTGGCAGGAGGAGAGGTTGACAGTATCTGTTGGCAGGATTAGAGGTTGACAGTAACTGTTGGCAGGAGGAGAGGTTGACAGTAACTGTTGGCAGGAGAGGTTGACAGTATCTGTTGGCTGGAGGAGAGGTTGACAGTAACTGTTGGCAGGAGGAGAGGTTGACAGTAACTGTTGGCAGGAGGAGAGGTTGACAGTAACTGTTGGCAGGAGGAGAGGTTGACAGTAACTGTTGGCAGGAGGAGAGGTTGACAGTATCTGTTGGCTGGAGGAGAGGTTGACAGTAACTGTTGGCTGGAGGAGAGGTTGACAGTAACTGTTGGCAGGAGGAGAGGTTGACAGTAACTGTTGGCAGGAGAGGTTGACAGTAACTGTTGGCTGGAGGAGAGGTTGACAGTAACTGTTGGCTGGAGGAGAGGTTGACAGTAACTGTTGGCAGGAGGAGAGGTTGACAGTAACTGTTGGCAGGAGAGGTTGACAGTAACTGTTGGCAGGAGAGGTTGACAGTAACTGTTGGCAGGAGGAGAGGTTGACAGTAACTGTTGGCAGGAGGAGAGGTTGACAGTAACTGTTGGCAGGAGGAGAGGTTGACAGTATCTGTTGGCTGGAGGAGAGGTTGACAGTAACTGTTGGCTGGAGGAGAGGTTGACAGTAATTGTTGGCAGGAGGAGAGGTTGACAGTAACTGTTGGCAGGAGAGGTTGACAGTAACTGTTGGCTGGATTAGAGGTTGACAGTATCTGTTGGCTGGAGGAGAGGTTGACAGTATCTGTTGGCAGGAGGAGAGGTTGACAGTAACTGTTGGCAGGAGGAGAGGTTGACAGTAACTGTTGGCAGGAGGAGAGGTTGACAGTAACTGTTGGCAGGAGGAGAGGTTGACAGTAACTGTTGGCAGGAGGAGAGGTTGACAGTATCTGTTGGCTGGAGGAGAGGTTGAGAGTAACTGTTGGCAGGAGGAGAGGTTGACAGTAACTGTTGGCAGGAGGAGAGGTTGACAGTATCTGTTGGCAGGAGGAGAGGTTGACAGTAACTGTTGGCAGGAGGAGAGGTTGACAGTAACTGTTGGCAGGAGGAGAGTTTCTTCTGGTTTAGATAAGTTAATCACTCTGTTGCTAGACAACTGTTTATTTCCTAGAATTTCAGATAAGATTTTCTAGTTTTTTTCATATCGCCTTTTATGTCATGAAATCTGGTTTCACAATACAGTTTTTTTGACCTCCTTATTAGATTAGTTAGTATTGATGAGTAACGTTATGCCAGTTCCTTTGTTATAAGACCCATTCTGTACTGTTTTTCATATAGATTTTTTTTATCAATTGATTTGAGGATGGTGTTTGTATCAGGCAATGCATGTTGGAGAGTTTTTTTTTTTTTTGTAAAAAAATATTAAGACATTCATCAATATCGGGATTGATTACTAGCTCGTATTGCCAGTCAATGTTACTTAATGATGAAATAAAGTTATTAACAGATGACTCGTTATGCAGTCGGAAAGTGATCTTAGTTGTGTCCTGAGATGCTTTACCTAAGATGGTTATGAGAAATGTGGGATAGTGTTATCTGTGATAATGTCTACTTTTAATAGGGATAAAGTGTTTGTCCAGATATGGTGTAGTAAAGAGGCATTTGTCTCGGAGATTCTTGTAGGTTTTGTTATTGTTGGTAGAAGTAAGCAGTTGTTCATAGTGTTTGTGAATTCAGTTACTGTGGGTCGTGTTCATAGATGAGATTTATGTTGAAATCCCCTGTAAGTTTCAGGTGGTGTTTGTTCATCTCTGCGCTTGTTATCATGTATCTTATTTTTTCACTAAATGAATAAATATTGGAGTGAGGTGCTCTATAGATTGCTCAAGCTGTTAAAGGTTTTTTAAGGTCTTCGGATTTAAATTTAGCATATTCATCTCTTGTGCAAGTAGAATTTATACATTTAAGTTCGTCAGAGTAGAATATAGCTGTGCCACCTCCAAATTGACCTGGTCTGCAATTTCTATGGCCATGTAGCCAGGTAATGATAGACTTACTGACATTTAGAGAATTGAGTAGTGCTTGGAGGTCATCATAGTGCTTGCTTAATGATCTGACATTATAATTGAATACCGTTATGATATTGTTAGCACTGAGTAGTGTCTTAGCCTGACTAGCAGTGTAATAAAGGCAATTATTGTTAGGATCATGTATGCCATTTAATTAGATGTTAATATCAGGATCAATGTTTGCAATCATATTATTAATGCAGGATTAAGGGTATATAACTAACAGAAAAGAAACTATTAACTATTAATATGGGCTGACTCACCATCTACAGTGTAGATTGTGAGTCAGTAAGAGTGAGGTGATCATCAGTGTTTTATCCTGGTACAGGAGTCACCTGAAGAAGTTCACTGGTTGTCTTACTGGTGGAGGACTGAGGCTGCTACAAGACTGTCACCAGTTGACGGACCTCAACCTGGCTGTGGTGAGTGACCACCATGCTCGCTGTCTCCTGCCACAACTACACCACACTGTCACCTCCATACTACCTCACCTTAAGTTTCTCAGTAAGTGTTACACTGTATTCTGTACTCACCTATTTGTGGTTGCAGGGGTCGGAACTCAGCACCTGGCCCCGCCTCTTCACTGGTCACTACTAGGTCACTCTTCCTGCTCCATGAGGTTTATCATACCTCCTGCCTCCACTACGTCACTTCTCAGACTATTCCACTTCCTGACCACTCTGTGACTGAAGAAATACTTCCTAACATCCCTGTGATTCATCTGAGTCTTCAACTTCCAACTGTGTCCCCTTGTTGCTGTGTCCCATCTCTGGAACATTCTGTCTCTGTCCACCTTGTCTATTCCTCTCAGTATTTTATTTGTCGTTATCATATCCCCCCTAACTCTCCTGTCCTCTAGTGTCGTTAGGTCAATTTCCCTTAACCTCTCCTCGTAGGACATGCCCCTTAGCTCCAGGACTAGTCTTGTTGCAAACCTTTTCCACTTTCTCTAACTTCCTTACGTGCTTGGCTAGGTGTGGGTTCCAAACTGGTGCTGCATACTCCATTATAGGCCTAACGGACATGGTGAACAGAATCCTGAACGATTCCTTATTTAGATGTCGGAATGCTGTTCTTAGGTTTGCCAGGCGTCCGTTTGCTGCAGCAGTTATTTGGTTGATGTGCGCCTTAGATGTGCCTGGTGTTATACTCACCCGAGATCCTTTTCTTTACGTGAGGTTTGTAGTCTCTGGCCCCCTAGACTGTACTCTGTCTGTGGTCTTCTTTGCTCTTCCCCAATATTCATGACTTTGCACTTGGTGGGGTTGAACTCCAGAAACCAGTTGCTGGACCAGGCTTGCAGCCTGTCCAGATCCCTTTGTAGTTCTGCCTGGTCCTCGTCTGACTGAATTCTTCTCATCATCTGCAAACAGGGATACTTCTGTGTTTATTCCTTCCATCATATCATTCACAAATACCACCACTGGTCCTAGGACTAACCCCTGTGGAACCCCACTCGTCACAGGCGCCCAATCTAACACCTCGCCATGTACCATGACTCGCTGTTGTCTTCTTGATAGGTATTCCCTGATCCATTGTAGTGCCTTCCCTGTTATCCCTGCCTGGTCCTCCAGCTTTTGCACTAATCTCTGGTGAGGAACTGTGTCAAACGCCTTCTTACAGTACAAGAAAATGCAATCTACCCACCACTCTCTCTCTTGTTTTACTGCTGTCACCCTGTCATAGATCTCCAGTACATTTGTTACACAGGATTTTCCATCCCAGAAACCGTGCTGGCTGTCACTGATAGGCTCATTCCTTTCTTGGTGCTCCACCACTCTTCTCCTGATAATCTTCTCCATGATTTTGCATACAATACATGTCAGTGACACTGGTCTGTAGTTTAATGCTTCATGTCTGTCTCCTTTTTAAAAATTTGGATTACATATGCTGTCTTCCATACCTCAAGTAGTCGCCCTGTGTCCATAGATGTGTTGAAGATTGTTAGTGGTACACCAAGCACCTCTGCTCACTCTCTCAGGACCCATGGAGAGATGCTATCCGGTCCCATCGCCTTTGAGGTATCTGACTCACTTAGCAGCATCTTTACTTCTTCCTCGGTTGTTTGTATTGTGTCCAACTGCTGATGGTGTACCCCACTTCTCTGTCTGGAGTCCCTTCTGTCTCCTCTGTGAACACTTCTTTGAATCTCATGTTGAGTTCCTCACACACTTTGCAGTCGTTTCTTGTGATCTCTCCTCCTTCCTTCCTCAGCCTGATTACTTTTTCCTTGACTGTTGTTTTCCTCCTGATGTGGCTGTGCAACAACTTTGGGTCAGATTTGGCTTTCACTGCTATGTCATTTTCGTATTGTCGTTGGGCCTCCCTTCTTACCTGTGCATATTAATTTCTGGTTCTGTGACTGCTCTCCTTATTCTCCTGAGTCCTGTGCCTTCTATACTTCTATTCCCTAGGACACTTGGTTTTGTACTCTCTACACTTTTGGGTGAACCAAGAGCCATCCTGGCTTTCTCGTTATTTATGTTACCCATGAGTACAAACCTCTCCTCAGCTTCCTTGCATATCATTGTCACATATTCCATCATCTCGTTTACTGACTTCCCTGAACCCTGTTCAGGAAATTCTTTATGCCTGTGTAGTTCCCTCTCTTGTAGTTTGGCTTCATTCATCCTGCCCTTCCTGCTTCCCTCTCTACTTGTAACTCTATGTATTGGTAGCTCAGTACCAAGTGGTCAATGGCCCCGAGGGGTCTTTCATATGTGATGTCCTCAATATCTGCACTACTCAAGGTGAATACTAGGTCGAGTCTTGGTGGTTCATCTTCTTTCTCTCTGGTAGTGTCCCTTACGTGTTGGTACATGATGTTTTCCAGTACCACCTTCAGCCAGTGTATCAACCATCGCTCTATTGCTCTCATAATACTCTTGCCTTGGCCTCCTGCTGTTCTGTTGAGGGTTATACATCACTACAATTACCAGCTTGGGACTTCCAGACCGAAGTGTTCCTATTATGCAGTCTCTTGCCTCTCCTGTGTCTCCTTTCTCCAGTTCATCAAAATCCCATTGGTTTTTGATGAACACTGCCACTCCTCCACCCCCTCTGTTCCCTCTGTCTTTCCTCAGGATCTGATATCCTGTTGGAAAGATGACATATGTTATAATTCCTGTGAACTTGGTTTCTGTGAGAGCTATGATGCCTGGTGATGCCTCTTTGACTCTTTTGTGCCATTCCTCCCACTTATTTGTTATTCCATCAGCATTGGTGAACCATACATTCAGTTTCCTTTTCAACACTGTGCTCTGGGGGATCTGTGAGGGTGGGGGACCTGGAAGCATAGTGTGGGGTAAGGACTATTAGTGTGGATTGTGGTTTGTGTTAGGAGAGTGTGTTTGGTTGTGGGGTTCTGGGGGTGGTTCTGTGTGTGCTTGCGATTGTTGCTCTGCCCTGCTACAGTTGTCCTCTGCTGAGTCTGTCTTTGTTTCTTCCTAGCCCCTTTCATTTCTGTGTCCTCTCTCTTAGCTGCTGTCATTCTGTTCTTTTTCTGTCTCGGTCTAGGAACACCTTCTTGTATGTTGATTATTCCTTCAGCCATGGTTTCTCTTGTAGGATCCTGTTCTGCACCATTTCTGTCTTGAAAATCAGTTTGAGAGGCCGATTTTACCCCTTCAAGTACCCCCCAACTCTCTGAAAATTTACTATCTCAATCATGTCCTCCTCGCCTATTTCACTGATGATGTTTTCAATCTCCTGTTTTTCTTTCTACCGTCTTTCATTGTGTGTCCTCCTCTCGCTCTCCAGAAGCTCCTGAATAAACACTGACTTTTTCCTCTCCTCCTCCCATTGTCTTTCCCTCTGTGTCTCATTTGTACATGGCCATTGTCTCCCTTATTTATTTCTTGTATCTCTTGGTGGCATGGTCGTGTCTCTGCATGGGGCCTATCCCCCTCTCCACCTTCTGCCCCCTCCCTAACTGCTATCCCTGCTCCCAACATCTCTCCTCCCTTCATTACTCGGCCCTGCTTGGTGGACTGATAGGGCCAGAGCATAAGTATGTAGAGCATGTTATTGAAAGAAAAACAGTTGAAATTAATGCAGAGTTCAATAAGGTCAACAGAATCTCTGGGAGGTAGAGGAAGGTTAAGGTCCTGATTGACTTTACATCGTAGAACATCGATGGCTTGTGTGGTAGGTACTTTAGTGAAGAGGGAAGTCACGTCCAAACTGTTTAGTGTCTTGTTACGGATGGAGAGGTTTCAGATTCAGTTGAGAAGGTCACATCGAAACCTCTCCATCCGTAACAAGAAACTAAACAGTTTGAATGTGACTTCCCTCTTCCTAAAGTACCTACCACACAAGCCATCGATGTTCTACGACGTAAAGTCAATCAGGACCTTAATCTTCCTCTACCTCCCGGAGATTTGTTGACCTTATTGAACTCTGCGTTAATTTCAACTGTTTTCTTTCAATAACAGGCTCTACAAACATACGGCATAGGAATGGGGTCTCCCATCAGTGCCGTCTTAGCCAACTTGTACATGGAACACCTAGAGGCTGAACACTTCGCCAACATCATCCCCACCAGTGTCACTTAGTTACGTTACGTGGACGACGTCCTCGTAATAACTCCCAAACGTTTTGATGTACATAATCTTCAGGCAAGGCTCAACGCAGTTGAACCGGTGATCCAGTTTACACTAGAAGAATAGTCCAATGACAAGCTACCCTTTCTAGACGTCCTCATTCACAAAGTAGATAATAACCTAAGATTTCAAGTTTACGAGAACCTACAAATACAAATGATCTACACACTACTATTCCAGTCAAGATACTAAGACCAAAAGAGACATAATCATCGGATTTTCCTAAGAGCTTACAGAATTTGTAATTCTGAGTTTCTTGACGTTGACGAGAATGTACATACATTCACCAAACCTTCACTGATTTACATTTTCCTTCCTTTTTCATCAAAGATTGCAAGAAAAGAGCTCTTCAGATCATTAATTCTCCACGCGTCAACACCACTCCAAACAAAGTTATAATTCTTCCCAACAGCCAGGTTGCATCCAACATTTCTAAAGTATTTGCACAAGCTAACACTAGAGTCGCCATTGCTTCCAGTACTTCTATTAAGGATCTAACCAGGACTAAATCCAAGCACCATGAACCAGTCAATGCAGGGGTTTACACTATACCCTGTGGAGGCTGCGACAGGATTTATGTAGGTGAAACAGCAAGAAACCTCGAAACACGTCTCAGTGAACATATTAATGCATGCAGGAACGATAACCTGAACAACGACTTCGTACAACACCGAAACTCCACCAATCATCTCATGAAATTCAGAGACGCCCGATTAGTAATCAAAGAAACTAATTTCCACAGACGCAAGTGCCTTGAATCAGCACTTATCACTGTTTCTAACACAAACAAAACAAAGGCAGCTTCACCATCTCTGAAGTCTTAGCAAGAATCTTCCTGAGAACAGTAAACTCTGCCATCACATAGTCTCTCCTGCTAATACTACACAATCACATCGCAGAGGAGGAGCACTGATACAGGCCTTCTCTAATCCAAATAGTGTTAGGCTTGCCGACACCAACAATGCTCTTCTCTGTTATGTCGTTATGTCAGAAAACACAGTCATCCTATTGACTGGTCTTCTGCTGTCTACCCTACGTCCAACTTTCATAGTCGCCGTCTGGTTGAATCCTCCCTTATACACAACTTTCCTTGTATGAATCTTAGTATATGTAGATACTTTCCTCTCATTACATTGTTAAATGCTCCAAACACCAGAACATCCGTGACTTAACCTGATTCCTTTCCCCTTCTATCTTCTTTCTCCTCTGGGTTTTCTTTCTTTTGCCTTGTATTTGTCTTTCTTTATTTTTATTATCATTTTTACCCCTTACCCTATGTGGGCCGCTAGCTTCCTTGCAGTGTTCCTCTTTCTTAGAATATGACTGACTCCACTACTACCACTACCACTACTACTTCCACTATTACTCCTCCACCACTTTCAAATGCCCTCCCCTGTCTGCTGGCCTATATATAACCCCTCCTACCCGTTCTTTGTGTTAGTGTGACTTTGTAAATGGTCCAAGTCGGACCGAAACGTCGTCGTAAGCTCCTCTCTTCTATGTGCGGGTTGTGTGTGTATCTTCTCTAATCCAACCTCCAACAGAAATATTTGTCTAACCTATATTTCTGTGCTACCCAAGTAATAGCTTTCACCTTTTACTCATGTGCAAGTTGATTGTTCTACCTTATTGTATTACTACTACTACTACAACTTATGTCTCTACTACTACTACCACTACTAGTATTACACCTCACTCTGACCCTATATATACCCTCTGTGTCCATGTATTGTTTGTAACGGCTTGAAAAAGCTCCTGGAGAGCGAAACGTTGCCACAATAAAATGTCACATTAGTTGCATTTGTGTCCTTTTACTTAACATATTGTCGGTAATTCTACCAATATTAATAGTTGTGTAATGTGTCTTTCTGTGTGTGGTGGTGCTAGTTGTGTACTGTACTCACCTAATTGTGGTTGCAGGGATCGAGACTCAGCTCCTGGCCCTGCCTCTTCACTGATAGCTACTTGGTCCCCTCTCTCCCTGCTCCATGAGCTTTATCATACCTCGTCTTAAGGCTATGCATGGTTCCTGCCTTCACTACATCACTTGCTAGACTATTCTACTTCCTGACTACTCTATGGCTGAAGAAATACTTCCTAACATCCCTTTGACTCATCTGAGTCTTCAACTTCCAATTGTGCCCCCTTGTTTCTGTGTCCCCTCTCTGGATCATCCTGTCTCTATCCACCTTGTCTATTCCATGCAGTATTTTGTATGTCGTTATCATGTCTTCCCTAACCCTCCTGTCCTCCAGTGTTGTCAGGCCGATTTCCCTAAACCTTTCTTCGTATGACCTCACTAACAGAAGCCAA
>WNWK01027239.1:0-26504 GCA_009830355.1 Cherax destructor
TGATGTACCGTCAAGAGTGGCGTTTAACTACGTCAAGGTTGATGAAACTCTGAGCTGCCACTGTCAATCAGACCATCTACTTCTGTTCCTTTGATGAACACTTTCACAACTGCCTTTGACAGTGAATTTGGAGCAGCCGCAGAAGTCACTGTTGCTAGAGTCGCCTGGTCGGAATGCATAGAAGCACTAGCTCTTGTTGATGTATTAGCACGACATACTTTAGCAAAGTGACCTTTCTTATGGCATTGATGGCACATTGCTTCACGAGCCGGACACTTTGGACGTGGATGTCTTGAAAAACCACAAAAGAAACACTTTGTGCCTGCAGCTGCTGTCACTGAAGCAGGTTCCACGGTAACCTCATTAAAAGAGTCTTGGTCAGGAGTTACAGCACTTACCACTCGAGAAGGCTGGGTAGTACTGTACACTTCAGAATTCTTCTGAGCTGAATCTAATGATCTTGCCTGGTCAAGGGTAGTGGCTAAGTCCAGAGTTTTATTCTCCAATAAACGCTGCCTTATTATTGGTGATTGCAGGCCACTGATAAAAGCATCCCTGATGGACTCTTCACAATACTGAGAAGCTGTCACCGCTCGGAAGTTACAGTCCTTACCTAATATTTTCAATGCTTGAAAGTATTCCTCTAAGGATTCACCAATCTGCTGGCGGCGAGTTGCAAGACGATATCGTGCAAAGATTTCATTTGTGGGCTTAATATACTGAGACTTGAGGGCATTGATAGCATCTTCATAGGTATTACACTCAGAAATAACCTCATAGATTTTAGGTGACACAAAGTTGATGAGCAGGCTTAGTTTATCTAGATCTTCCTGAGGAAAAGCTCTCAAGAAGTTTTCGAAAGTCTTAAACCAGTGCTTCCATTCCTGAGCAGCCGTTGATACACTGGGGTCAGAGTCTAGCCTCTCAGGTTTCAGTAAACGCTCCATTTTGCGGTGTAGTCTAGCTCAGAATCGCCACCAGGTAGCCCAGGATATTTGTGTTCAATAAATTGTTGTGATAAAAACACAGGCCTCATTTCTAGGCTTTATTGAACACAAAATCCATGGTACATGTCTGCAACAGAAGAAAATACATCTAATGACTGCTGCTGCAGGACAGGTGATGTAAGGTGCATATGTCCTCAGAAAAGCTATAGCTACTGGCGACATATTTAAGCTTACCATGTAATCTGCATCACGAATGTATTTGTGTAAGAGCGAGACCACACGCCATGCTGGGCCATCGCCGTACTGTTTGTTGTTATTGTTAGGGGCCCCCTGAGGTGGTGCCGTATTGTGTCCTGCTGCGGCTCTCCACAAGAGCGGTATCACTACAAGGCCCTTGATGGTGGTATTTGCCATGGAATCTTTATCATCTAGGGATGTGCTAAGCTGCCCTTCAGAGTTCTAGAGGGTGGCTTTAGCTGTCCTCAAGGTGATGGGTGTCTATTTAAAGGCTGCCTGTTCTGGGAGGTGGGAGCCAAAGAGGTTATGTCTCTTGGCAGGTTTCTGGTTGCCCTTTCTTTTGTCTGCTGAGATGTCTCAGTGGATGTGAGGTTGCCATCCTGAATTGCTTGTTTACTGGCATAATGGGTAAGGTAGGAATCAGGTTCCATTCAGCATCGATACTACATGTCATACCAAGGAAACCTCTTGCACATAAGAATCTCTGTGACAAGTGCCTCATTACTTGACCACATCTGGACCAATACTTTTATCCCTCACTAAAAGTAGGGATAATCACAGATAGCACCACAGACTACTACCCCACCTTCCTCATAACCATCTTATGTAAACTGCTTCAATACACTAGTAAGATCTCATTTTGACTTCATGATGAGTCATCAATAAATAACTATTTCAGCATTAAGTGACAATGACTGGCACAGAGACCTAGCTGACAACCACAGTATTGATGAATGTGTCAAAAAATTTCTTCATAAAACCCAAAATCTCTATAACAGGCATTGTCCACTTAAAACTAAGCAGATCACAGCAAAGAGACTAAACAGCTTACAATCACAAACAGTATCCTCAAATCCATTGATAAAAAACACCAATATGAAAAACAGTTCAGACTGGGTTTAATAGCAATAGAACAGACAAAATGATACATGTCAATACTCGCTAATCTAATACAGAAGTCTAAATGTATTATGCAAGCAGACTTAACAAAATAAAGGGGATATGAAAAAAACCTGGAAAACTCTATTTGAAATCCTGGGCACTAGAAAACTGTCCAGAAACAGAGATACGTATAACTTAACTAAACCAGATGAACCACACATACAGCATACAGATACTGCCAACAAACTTAATGTCTTCTCTACTATAGGATCAAAACTAGCAAGTGAAATCCCAACCTCAGATACTCAGGCAAAAGACTACCTCACTGAAAATTACCCAAATACTCCATACTAATCCTACCGAAGTCTTGTTCAAAATAGTCACTTAAAAAACAAGACAGGAAACACTTGCCACCATTCTTGCACGTACAAAAAAAAGCAGCACATGCTGTCACCCATTATTGCAACTGTTTAATAAATCAATGGAATCTTCAACTTTCCCATCCATACTCAAGATAGCAAGGGTTACCCTAATCCTCAAAGGAGGCAATCCAACTGAAGTAAATAACTAGAGGCCTATGTCAAACTTGCCCTTACTAATAACCCATGCCAGTTTGGATTTAGGCCAAAAAAAAGTATGAATGATGCAATTATACAAATACATACTTCAAATCAAAATCAAATAAAATTTTTATTTCTTTGCAAAGGTTACAATGTGTGTTTACATTTCATAATTTGATTGGTACAAAGAAAGTCACTATCATGCCGAGGCATTTCGGGCAGACTTAACCCAATACTTAAAGATGACTTAAGTCTAGACAGGTGAAGAGTGGTAGATTACAAATATTCAATATTTTATTATTAATATGAGGTAGTACAATTTATGATACAGACATACATTTTTAAGTTTGTAATAATGGCTTAACCCTTTCAGGGTCCATCCCATAGATCTACGGCTTTGAAGCCATGGTCCAAGCCGTAGAATTACGCCAAAATTCTAACGCCTTAAAATTTAGCGCGAGAAGGCTGGTAGGCCTACATCTAAGAGAATGGGTCTGCGTGGTCAATGCGTGCAGTAAACAAAAAATCGGGGCGCCCACATGACATTGTGGGAATTCCATCTCAGTACGCTTTGGCTTTCTTCATCATGCCTCGCGGCAAGGAAACTCTCACTTCCCAGAGTATTGGGACTCTCCCGTTCCCAAGTGATATGTAGTTCCAACACTGATGGAAGTGGATCTGAAGAGGAATTCTATTGTTTTGATCAATTTGTGACCGAAAACAATGCTCAAGATATTGAAAATAGTGCCAAAAATCCTGACGACCCTCAACTTTCCACTGAGATGAACCAGCACCATCTCAGTCACATTCAGCTGTACCGCATCACAAGAGAAAACTAATATATTCACGTGGCTAGGCCTCGGATTTGAGTAATGGTGATGATAGTGACATGGACTTTGATTTTATTACTCTTGATGACCATTCAAGCAGTGATAGTGAGGAATCATATTCACCAGTGAAGCGTCAGTATATATGCTGCCGCATGCGCTCGGGTAGTGTATCATATGCAATTCCAAGGGGACGGAATACATCCCATGGCCTTACACCTGGAATACAGTGAAAGTGACAATAATGTGGCTACAATTGAGATGGATAGACCACATGCGTCAGTAGGTGGCGGTGGTGGTGCCACGGGCATACAGCATGTGCCACCATCCCACGCTGGGACCAAAGCCGCTGACTCAGCAGGTCCAGGACAAAGCGCATCATCATCCAGCCTCACAATATCACAACCTGCACTACCACTACAACCAGCTTGTGATGTCAAGTACCCACAACAAACTGCATCTGGGATTGGCAGCAAAATCCCAATTTTGTTCCCAATCCCCATCAATTTGATGACACTCAAAGTGGAATCCTGCCATCTTGTTCCCTTGGAGACACTGCAAGTGAACTGGAATTCTTTGAACTATTCTTTGACCAGCCCTTGATGGAAAATATTGTCAGGGAAAATAACAAGTATTTTGATTACACCATGGCAAATACAATGATTTCACCACAGTCAAGACTACACTGGTGGAAGGAGACAACTGTGGCTGAAATGTATTTGTTTTTTGCAACAATAATGCTTATGCCTCATGTCTATAAGCATAATATAAAATCATACTGGTCCACAGAATGGCTAATTTGTACCCCAGCCTTCAGTGAAATCATCCCAGTGAACAGGTTTATCTTACTGTTACGTATGTTGCCCTTCTCTGACAAAACCAGGCCTGACAGAAATGACAGGTTATACAAGATAAGAAATGTTTTTATACATCTGAAACAAAAGTTCAACATGTACTTTTATCCATTCAAGAATCTTGTAATTGACGAGTCTTTGATTTTGTTCAAAGGTAGACTGTCGTTCAAGCAGTATATAATGAGCAAGAGGAAACGCTTTGGTATAAAACTGTTTGTACTCTGTGACTGTGACAGTGGCCTGGTATTGGATATAATTGTATACATGGGAAGTAAAACATTGAAAGATACCAGGATGTTATTGGGTATCAGGTGACGTAGTGAGAACAATGATGGCACCATATCTTGGTAAGGGGCATACATTATAATCTGATAACTGGTACACAAGCCCCTTACTCAGTGATTTCTTGCGAGTGAACATGAGACGTGCGTGGCACAGTGTTCTAATCGTAAACATATGCCCAGGTTCAACATAGGCACTCGTAGTGGTGAGGTGCTGGTGTTTGCTGCCAATAACATCATGGCATTACGGTGGCATGACAAACGAGATGTCACATTGTTGACATCCATTCACCATAACGAAATGAAAGTGATTGACTACACACAAAACATGCGTTTGGTTCCCAACAATTAATATTTGCACAAAGAACTCATTACAGTTGTGACCAGGTGTGGACTAGTGAATTGCTCATTACTTTATAATTTGTTCATGATTTTAACCATGTATAAAAGTAAGTAAGTAAATTTACTTACATGATTCATTACCTTTGAAATTTGTGAGTTCATTACCTTTGTACCTTGTTCAGCTATCAGAACTTTGGGGGCCCAGTTTCTGGACCCATTATGTACCTCTGTAATCTGTAAATACCTTTGTAACTTGTTATGATTGCGACCAGATCTACCTGGGTTCATTACGTTTGTAACTTGCTCAGTTATCAAAACTTTGTTGCCCAGTCCCTGGACCCATTATGTACCTCTGTAATCTTTTGACTACCGCCCACAGGATGAGTATGAGGTGCATAATAAAGATATTAAACTAACTGGTTGACAAATGTGACACGCAAATTGGCTTTGCCGATTGTGTTCGTAAGAGTTACAAGTGGTACATGAAACTTTTCTTCCATCTCATGGACATTTCAATGCTCAATGCATATATGTAAAAAATAAAGACCGGTAACAGACCACCGTATGGTGAATTTTGTTTATCTGTCGTCAGAAAACAAATAATCAAGTACCAGGTAACAACACCTGCTATACAAAACCGTCCACGAACTGATCACCGATTACCCAAGCGTTTGAGGCGGGAAAGTGATCACTTCCTAATACAGCTTCATTCAACTCAGAAGAGATGTGTTGTCTGTGCACAAACAAAACGACGGCCAAAAAAATGCAAAAACACTGGGTTTATGTGCGAGGAATGTAAGAGACCACTGTGCTTGACACTCTGCTTCAGAGACTTCCACAGACTGCAGCAGTTCTAGGAACATGTCCAGTGACTGTACATATGTAAATATATAATAGAGCATTACTAATATACAACATTTTTGCATGTTCATTGTTGTTGTGGAAAATATTGTTATTTTCCGAAAGTTATATTTGATAAACTTTCCAATATGAATAGATATCATTAATAAGCTGCTAGTGGTTTAACGTTATGTGGACATGAAATTAGAACCATCGAATAGGGGGATTTTGAGGGGTATGGACGAGGCTGGGCAGAGGGCGACAGAGTCACACGTGAGTTACCCAGGCCAGGATATCTAATAATAATAATAATAATAATTTTTATTTCTATGCATGTTACAAGTGTACAATGTTATTGGTAGTTACAATTATAAAACAATTATAAAACTGTAATGCAAGGAGAGCCACTGGCATGCCATGGCATTAGGGGCCAACTTCGTAATATAAAGTGATATCAACGGGTTCAACGTGTATTGTAGGACATTCGGTCCGGAAAGCCCGATACTAGGGCGGTAATTAGTGAAATAGTGTGTGACACCGGCAGAGTGGATCGTCGAGAATTTAGGCCTAAGTCGGGCTTCAGTGACGCGACCATACGACAGGATACGGTCGTAAACCCTGATTCTGGGAGAATTTCATAGTAAATGTGATGTGAACTACAATTAGCGGATATGGTGAGACGTTAAGTCCAGTGAATCAGATTTATAAATAATTGGAGGGGAAAGAAATGTACCGGGTGCCGGGTACTCAGGTAGATCTGGGACGCCATCCAGGACCGCTATGTTGGATATGGAGGAGATGGTCGTTTCCATCTCCACTCATCGACTCTGAATTTCGGTATAGAGACGGTGAAGGTGTATAAATTAGTGGGACATTAAACCATAGTGTACATAGTGATTAAATTTATACAAGTAAACTGTAAGAAAGGGAAATAACGAGAGGATACGAATCGCTACTCTGGGCCCGGTGCCGTGGGCCCAGAGAGATCAAGGGAATCAAACTTTTCTTGACTCATCGGGACGAACACAACAACACCATAGTCTTGCCGGAAGAATAATATCTACCGAGCAGGACCACGAGATCTATCGAAGCATAGCGACAAGAATGCTGCTTCCCCACCGTAAGTATTCATGTTATCTTAGCTACCGCTAAAGCTCTCGCTTCACACAGCGAGGGTCTGCGTTCGATTCCCAGCTCGGGTAGACACATTGGGCGTGTTTCTTTACACCGGTTGTCTATGTTCACCCATCAGTAAAATGGGTACCTGGGAGTTAGTCGACTGGTGTGGGTCGCATCCTGGGACAAGGACCTAATTTGCCCGAAATGCTCTGCATAACAAGGGACTTTCTATATAGTAGTATGTCATTGATGTCAGCTAGGCCTGTATACCTTGTACATGTACTTGTAGTAAATAAAGATATTATTATTATTATTATTATTATTATTATTATTATTATTATTATTATTATTATTATTATTATTATTAAATGTAGGTCTACGATGGGAATGATAATGATCTCCAGTGAACATCAGTGATGCAGATAAGGGGTGAGTAATGATTAATTAATTTTGAGTCCTCTCCTCCGTCTCGTTCAATCAGTCCTATATCTAAAACCATACGGTCCACTAAAATTAACAATACCATAATTATTCTTATTATCTATTCAGATTTATTTAACCTGGTCTAGAGCGTAAGTGGGTTCAGAGGGTGTGAAATTATCGAAGGGAGTCATTTCAGCGACCATGGTCACTGTCTTGAACACTATGTGCTTAATTGTGCACTTATTGAGGAATATAGAGATAGACAGTATAATAACCTATGTGACATGTCAAGATATCTTATTCATGAAATAATATAGCAATTGTACTAAGCAAATTTCCTAAATTTGCTTGTAACAGATAATTGAAATGTAGATATAAACCCAAATGTACAATTGTTAACCCCTTTGAGGCCTAGTGCCTAGGCCTTTTGTGTATCCATATGCTCTTGCGCTACCGTCCACAGGATGGATATGGGGTGCACAATAAACTAGCCACTTCGGTGGCAAAATCTAAAAAAAATCTAAAAGCGAGCAGGGTGACTCAAGTTTTCTCACACTCCTCACGGGAGTGACTGTGGTAAATATTAGTCGGTCATCTCCCCGGGGATTCTTTGTTGTAAGTGGCGGTGAAGTCCAGACAGATAATCTCTTTTAATTCCCCACAGTTGTAAACAAGTTTGGTAAACATTATTATGATGAAAATATTAGTGCGGTTATTCAATAACTCATCTCAGACCACTAATAACACAACAAAAGGCAGCAGTTAGAATGATAACAAATTCTCACTCCAGACAACATACTCCACCAATATTCAAAAACCTAAACTTACTCACCATACAAGACATCCATACTTTTTACTGTGCCTATTACATACATAGAACACTCTATGCAAATATTACCCCACCACTCAAACTTCTCCTTACCAATTTTAACAGGACACATGACCATAACACTAGACACAGATCACTCCTCGATGTTCTCCGTGTCCATCTAACACTATGTAAAAACTCAATGCATATAAAAGGCACGAAAATTTGGAATTCATTACCTGTCATTGCCAAAGAAACCCTGCCTGTACCCCAATTCAAAACGATGCTAAAAAACCACCTTCTCACCCAAAGCTAAATAAACAAACAAAACAAACAAACAAACAAATTTTATTTCATTGCAGATTGCAGATTACATAGGTATCGGTAGTTAAAATGTAAATTGAGTGCAAGGAGAGCCACTGACATGCCATGTCATTAGGGGCAGCTTATTCTAGTCCTTAAAAACTAAGTACTTAATATTAGAGAAATTTATTGAGTTTATTCTAGTTAAAAATTATTTTCAAAATTACAATATGATGAAATTTTACTGTTTAAATTATTATATAATGATATTAGATATTAGATTGTTACAGGTGTTAAGATTCTTGAATGATAATATGGAATTGAGATTATCTTAAGGAAAATAACATTGAGCATTTTTGACATTAACTTATAATATGAGTAGGGGGTAACATAATAGTAACATATTATTAAAAATTGAGATTATTGTATAGGAAAGTAATAATGAGCTTTTTTCAAAGTAGTTTATAGTATGATCATTTAGTTTTGGGTGAGTAGGTGGTTTTTGAGTTGAGTCTTAAATTGATTTTCAGACACGATTATCTTAATATTTACTGGTAATGAATTCCAGATTCTGGGGCCCTTTATGTGCATAGAATTTTTACATAGGTTGATATGAACACGGGGTATATCAAAAAGTGATCTGTGTCTTGTGTTGTGGTCATGGGTCCTATTAAAATTGGTGAGGAGAGTTTTGAGCCGAGGGTTTATATTAGAGTGTAAAGTTTTATATATGTAGTAGGCACAAGAGTAAGTATGAATGTTCTTTACGGTGAGTAGTTTGAAACTTTTGAATATTGGTGGAGTATGCTGTCTAGAGTGGGAATTTGTTATCATTCTGACTGCGGCCTTTTGTTGTGTTATGAGTGGTCTAAGGTGATTTAATGTTGTTGATCCCCATGCACAGATTCCATAGGTGAGATACGGGTAAATAAGTGAATGATATAGTGCAAGGAGAGCTGATTGAGGTACATAATAGCGTATCTTTGATAATATGCCTACTGTCTTCGAGATTTTCTTGGAAATTTGTTGTATATGTATATGCTCAATATCAAACATTCCTAACAAAGTAGAATAATCACTTAATGTAAAAACCTGACTAATCAATTGAATGTAAAACCTGTTATGAATAATACATACTAAGCTAACTATTTCCACAACATTTACATTATAATGACCACGTAAACTGTAACTGCAATTCAATTAATTGTTCTAAATTGTTATCTCACTCAATTAGTTGCATTGCTACAAATAATTGATATGTTCAACTTATATTCAAACTTTATAACTTAGATACGCAATTATACTTATTTTATAAATTATCAACCATAACTTTTTACCATGTAGTCTAGAATTAAGTAGACCTTAGAATGCCCGCAATGCACAGCATATTTGGATCTTTTGGCATGTACATCTCATTAATAACTATGTAATAACTATGTATAACTATGTCTACCATGTATCATTGTACCATGTCTCAATAAAGTATTATTATTATTATTATTATTATTATTATTATTATTGTGCTGAATACAATGAGTGTGTGTGTGTGTATATATATATATATATATATATATATATATATATATATATATACATTATATATTATGTTGGTCTCACAGGCAACAAACGATACTGGGAAAAAAATATTAGAAAAGAAAAAGTAACAAAAAACTCAAATAAAATAAATGCGACATTTCGGAAATCGCGGATGTTGCTGCCACCCGGTCATTGAGAGTCAGGGATGTTGCTGCTACCCGGTCATTGAGGGTCAGGGATGTTGCTGCCACCCGGTCATTGAGGGTCAGGGATGTTGCTGCCACCCGGTCATTGAAGGTCAGGGATGTTGCTGCTACCCGGTCATTGAGGGTCAGGGATGTTGCTGCCACCCGGTCATTGAGGGTCAGGGATGTTGCTGCCACCCGGTCATTGAGGGTCAGGGATGTTGCTGCCACCCGGTCATTGAGGGTCAGGGATGTTGCTGCCACCCGGTCATTGAGGGTCAGGGATGTTGCTGCCACCCGGTCATTGAGGGTCAGGGATGTTGCTGCCACCCGGTCATTGAGGGTCAGGGATGTTGCTGCCACCCGGTCATTGAGGGTCACGGATGTTGCTGCCACCCGGTCATTGAGGGTCAGGGATGTTGCTGCCACCCGGTCATTGAGGGTCAGGGATGTTGCTGCCACCCGGTCATTGAGGGTCAGGGATGTTGCTGCCACCCGGTCATTGAGGGTCAGGATGTGCTGCCACCCGGTTCTTGAGGGTCAGGGATGTTGCTGCCACCTGGTCATTGAGGGTCAGGGATGTTGCTGCCACCTGGTCATTGAGGGTCACGGATGTTGCTGCCACCCGGTCATTGAGGGTCAGGGATGTTGCTGCCACCTGGTCATTGAGGGTCAGGGATGTTGCTGCCACCCGGTCATTGAGGGTCACGGATGTTGCTGCCACCCGGTCATTGAGGGTCACGGATGTTGCTGCCACCCGGTCATTGAGGGTCGGATGTTGCTGCCACCTGGTCATGAGGGTCAGGATTGCTGCCACCGGTCATTGAGGGTCACGGATGTTGCTGCCACCCGGTCATTGAGGTCGGATGTTGCTGCCACCCGGTCATGAGGGTCAGGATGTTGCTGCCACCCGGTCATTGAGGGTCAGGATGTTGCTGCCACCCGGTCATTGAGGGTCACGGATGTTGCTGCCACCTGGTCATTGAGGGTCAGGATGTTGCTGCACCCGGTCATTGAGGGTCAGGATGTTGCTGCCACCGGCATTGAGGGTCAGGATGTGCTTCCGGTCTTAGGTCAGATGTGCACCGGTCATTGAGGGTCAGGATGTTGCTGCCACCCGGTCATTGAGGTCACGGATGTTGCTGCCACCCGGTCATTGAGGGTCACGGATGTTGCTGCCACCCGTCATTGAGGGTCAGGATGTTGCTGCCACCGGTCATTGAGGGTACGGATGTTGCTGCACCCGGTCATTGAGGGTCACGATGTTGCTGCCACCCGGTCATTGAGGGTCACGGATGTTGCCACCCGGTCATTGAGGTCACGATGTTGCTGCCACCCGGTCATTGAGGTCACGGATGTTGCTGCTACCCGGTCTTGAGGGTCACGGATGTGCTGCCCGTCATTGAGGGTCACGGGTGTTGCTGCCACCCGGTCATTGAGGGTCCGAGTGCTGCTACCCGGTCATTGAGGGTACGGATGTTGCTGCCACCGGTCATTGAGGGTCAGGATGTTGCTGCCACCCGGTCATTGAGGGTCAGGGATGTTCGCCACCCGGTCTGAGGGTCAGGATGTTGCTGCACCCGGTCATTGAGGGTCAGGGTGTGCCACCCGGTCATTGAGGGTCCGATGTGCTGCCACCCGGTCATTGAGGGTCACGGATGTTGCTGCCCGGTCATTGAGGGTCAGGATGTTGCTGCCACCCGGTCATTGAGGGTCAGGATGTTGCTGCCACCGGTCATTGAGGGTCAGGGATGTTGCTGCCACCTGGTCATTGAGGGTCAGGATGTTGCTGCCACCCGGTCATTGAGGGTCAGGATGTTGCGCCACCCGGTCATTGAGGGTCAGGATGTTGCTGCCACCGGTCATTGAGGGTCAGGATGTTGCTGCCACCCGGTCATTGAGGGTCAGGATGTTGCTGCCACCCGGTCATTGAGGGTCACGGATGTTGCCACCGGTCATTGAGGGTCCGGATGTTGCTGCCACCCGGTCATTGAGGGTCACGGATGTTGCTGCCACCCGGTCATTGAGGGTCACGATGTTGCTGCCACCCGGTCATTGAGGGTCCGGATGTTGCTGCCACCCGGTCATTGAGGTCAGGATGTTGCTGCCACCTGGTCATTGAGGGTCAGGGATGTTGCTGCCACCTGGTCATTGAGGGTCACGATGTTGCTGCCACCCGGTCATTGAGGGTCAGGGATGTCTGCTGCCACCCGGTATTGAGGGTCAGGATGTTGCTGCCACCTGGTCATTGAGGGTCAGGGATGTTGCTGCCACCCGGTCATTGAGGGTCAGGATGTTGCTGCACCCGGTCATTGAGGGTCTCGGATGTTGCTGCCACCCGGTCATTGAGGGTCACGGATGTTGCTGCTACCCGGTCATTGAGGGTCACGGATGTTGCTGCCACCCAGTCATTGAGGGTCACGGATGTTGCTGCCACCCGGTCATTGAGGGTCAGGGATGTTGCTGCCACCCGGTCATTGAGGGTCACGGATGTTGCTGCCACCCGGTCATTGAGGGTCAGGGATGTTGCTGCCACCGGTTATTGAGGGTCAGGGATTGCTGCACCCGGTCATTGAGGTCAGGATGTTGCTGCCACCTGGTCATTGAGGGTCAGGATGTTGCTGCCACCCGGTCATTGAGGGTCTGGATGTTGCTGCCACCCGGTCATTGAGGGTCACGGATGTTGCTGCCACCGGTCATTGAGGGTCACGGATGTTGCTGCCACCCGGTCATTGAGGGTCACGGATGTTGCTGCCACCGGTCATTGAGGGTCAGGGATGTTGCTGCCACCCGGTCATTGAGGGTCACGGATGTTGCTGCCACCCGGTCATTGAGGGTCACGATGTTGCTGCACCCGGTCATTGAGGGTAAGGATGTTGCTGCACCCGGTCATTGAGGGTCAGGGATGTTTCTGCTACCCGGTCATTGATGGTCACGGATGTGTGCACCGGTCATTGAAGTCACGGATTTGCTGCTACCCGGTCATTGAGGGTCAGGGATGTTGCTGCCACCCGGTCATTGAGGGTCAGGGATGTTGCTGCACCCGGTCATTGAGGGTCAGGATGTTGCGCACCCGGTCATTGAGGGTCACGGATGTTGCTGCCACCCGGTCATTGAGGGTCACGGATGTTGCTGCCACCCGGTCATTGAGGGTCACGGATGTTGCTGCTACCCGGTCATTGAGGGTCACAGATGTTGCTGCACCGGTCATTGAGGGTCGGGATGTTGCTGCCACCCGGTCATTGAGGGTCAGGGATGTTGCTGCCACCCGGTCATTGAGGGTCACGGATGTTGCTGCCACCCGGTCATTGAGGGTCAGCGGATGTTGCTGCCACCCGGTCATTGAGGGTCACGGATGTTGCTGCCACCCGGTCATTGAGGGTCAGGATGTTGCTGCCACCCGGTCATTGAGGGTCGGATGTTGCTGCCACCCGGTCATTGAGGGTCAGGATGTTGCTGCCACCCGGTCATTGAGGTCACAGATGTTGCTGCCACCCGGTCATTGAGGGTCACGGATGTTGCTGCCACCCGGTCATTGAGGGTCACGGATGTTGCTGCTACCCGGTCATTGAGGGTCACGGATGTTGCTGCCACCCGGTCATTGAGGGTCATGGATGTTGCTGCCACCCGGTCATTGAGGGTCACGGATGTTGCTGCCACCCGGTCATTGAGGGTCGTGGATGTTGATGCCACTCGGTCATTGAGGGTCGTGGATGTTGCTGCCACCCGGTCATTGAGGGTCGTGGATGTTACTGCCACTCGGTCATTGAGGGTCGTGGATGTTGATGCCACCCGGTCATTGAGGTCGCGGATGTTGCTGCCACCCGGTCATTGGGGTCATGATGTTGCTCCCGGTCTTGGGGTCACGATTTGCTGCCACCCGGTCATTGAGGGTCACGGATGTTGCTGCCACCCGGTCATTGAGGTCAGGATGTGCTGCCACCCGGTCATGAGGGTCACGGATGTTGCTGCCACCGGTCATTGAGGGTCACCGATGTTGCTGCACCCGGTCATTGAGGGTCACGGATGTTGCTGCCACCCGGTCATTGAGGTCCGGTGTTGCTGCCCCGGTCATTGAGGGTCACGGATGTTGCTGCCACCCGGTCATTGAGGTCGGATGTTGCTGCCACCCGGTCATTGAGGTCACGGATGTTGCTGCCACCCGGTCTGAGGTCGGATGTTGCTCCCGCGTTGAGGTCCGGATGTTGCTGCCACCCGGTCATTGAGGTCGCGGATGTTGCTGCCACCCGGTCATTGAGGGTCGGATGTTGCTGCCACCCGGTCATTGAGGGTCGCGGATGTTGCTGCCACCCGGTCATTGAAGGTCGTGGATGTTGATGTCACTCCGGTCATTGAGGTCGGGATGTTGCTGCCACCCGGTCATTGAGGTCGTGGATGTTGCTGCCACCGGTCATTGAGGGTCGCGGATGTTGCTGCCACCGGTCATTGAGGGCCCGGATGTTGCTGCCACCCGGTCATTGAGGGTCGGGATGTTACTGCCACCGGTCATTGAGGGTCGTGGATGTTGATGCCACCCGGTCATTGAGGGTCGTGGATGTTGATGCCACTCCGGTCATTGAGGTCGGGATCTGGCCACTGTTGGTCTGGATGTTCGCCCTCGGTCATTGAGGGTCACGGATGTTGCTGCCACCCGGTCATTGAGGGTCGGATGTTGCTGCCACCCGGTCATTGAGGTCGTGGATGTTGCTGCCACCCGGTCATTGAGGGTCGTGGATGTTGATGCCACCGGTCATTGAGGGTCGCGAATGTTGATGCAACCCGGTCATTGAGGGTTGCGGATGTTGATGCTACCCGGTCATTGAGGGTCTTGGATGTTGCTGCCACATGGTCATTAAGGGTCGCAGATGTTGATGCCACCCGGTCATTGAGGGTCGCGGATGTTGATTACACCCGGTCATTGAGGGTCACGGATGTTGATACCACCCTGTCATTGAGGGTCAACTTCACGATTCTCGGTAAGTACAGATTGTAATTTTTTTTTGGGTTTATTACCTATGTATATAAAAATAATATCTTTAATTCTATAATAATTTTTTTTTTCGAAAATTCTTGGACCCTGGCTGTCACTCTGAGATTTGGCCTCTGGACCCTGAAAGGGTTAATAGTTAAGGGATAATGAAATAGTTAAGGGATAATAAAATATTTGGGAGAGTTTCTTCAAATTTGGTTAGAGATTAGCATAGTGTGGGTATGGTTGAGTTTATGCCCTATGCAGCACTTAAAAAAAATGAATATCCTCTGGGCCTCTTCAGAGACCTGCAGAAAGCATTTGATACAGTGGACCACAATATTTTGCATCTTAAACTAGAACATTACTGGGTCAGAGGATATAAATTTGAATATCTAAAATCTTATCAATAGACACCAGTATGTGTCCACACACAGCATAACCTCGACTACACAGTCTATAACCATTGGAGTGCCACAAAGCAGTACTCACCTAATTGTACTCCCCGTAATTGTGGTTGCAGGGGTCGAGACTTGGCTCCTGGCCCCGACTCTTCACTGACCGCTACTAGATCCTCTCTCTCCCTGCTCCATGTGCTTTATCATACCTCGTCTTAAAGCTATGTATGGTTCCTGCCACCACTACGTCACTTGCTAGACTATTCCACTTCCTGACAATTCTATGACTGAAGAAATATTTCCTAACATCCCTTTGACTCGTATGAGTCTTCAACTTCCAATTGTGACCCCTTGTTTCTGTGTCCCCTCTCTGGAACATCCTGTCTCTGTCCACCTTATCTATTCCACGCAGTAGTATTTTGTATGTCGTTATCATGTCTTTCCTAACCCTCCTGTCCTCCAGTGTCGTCAGGCCGATTTCCCTTAACCTTTCTTCATAGGACATTCCCCTTAGCTCCGGAACTAACCTTGTTGCAAACCTTTGGACTTTCTCTAAGTTCTTGACGTGCTTGACCAGGTATGGGTTCCAAACTGGTGCTGCATATTCCAGTATGGGCCTGACGTACACGGTGTACAGTCTTGAACGATTCCTTAGTGAGGTATCGGAATGCTATTACTCAGGTTTGCCAGGCGCCCATATGCTGCAGCAGTTATCTGGTTGATGTGTACTTCCGGAGACGTGCTCGGTGTTATACTCACCCCAAGATCTTTCTCCTTGAGCGAGGTTTGCAGTCTTTGGCCACCTAGCCTATACTCTGTCTGCGGTTTCTTTGCCCTTCCCCGATCTTCATGACTTTGCATTTAGCGGGGTTAAACTCCAGAAGCCAGTTACTGGACCAGGTGTCCAGCATGTCCAGGTCTCTTTGAAGTCCTGCCTGATCCTCATCTGATTTAATTCTCCTCATTAACTTCACATCATCTGCGAACAGGGACACTTCTGAGTCTATTCCTTCCATCTGCTCTTTCTCATTTACATCAACGATCTCACCTAAGCATCTCATTTCCTTAAACCAATTATATTTGCAGATGACACTACTTAGTTCTCGTCCCACTCAAACCCGACTATGCTTAGTGACACTAACGATGAGCTACTAAAATATCTATGATGACCAACATGCTCTCAATATAGACAAAACCTACAATGTGCTGCTTGGAAACAAAGATTTAAATAAATATCCAACTTAACATACTGATCAATGATTCTCCCATTACAATACAGACTGAATCATTCTCTTCAAATGAAGAATTAGACTCTGAAGTCTACTTGGACAGAATGGACTATTCAAAAGTAAAGCGACGCCGATTAAGCATGGAAAAGCACCAGTAAATATCCAGCTAAAGAAATTTCAGCAAGAATTTTTTGAAAGATTAAAGGAAGTGAAAAAATATGACGGCTCATGGAAACTGAGTGTAGGAGAAGCGCCATCTATGTTTATCCAGAGATTATTAGTGACGTAGCTAGAGCTGTAACAGCAATGCCACCCACCAAACTCAGTGCTGATACACTGTTTTCCGCACTCATAATAGTCAAGTCAGATTTAAGAGCTTCTATGAGAAAGTATTTGACAGAAGTAATTCTGTTTGTGAGAACAATGTGTTAGTCTTCAACAATCTTCTACAACAATATTAGTCTTCAACAATCTTCTACAACAATGTGTTAGTCTTCAACAATCTTCTACAACAATGTGTTAGTCTTCAACAATCTTCTACAACAATGTGTTAGTCTTCAACAATCTTCTACAACAATGTGTTAGTCTTCAACAATCTTCTACAACAATGTGTTAGTCTTCAACAATCTTCTACAACAATGTGTTAGTCTTCAACAATCTTCTACAATATATTTTTTATTTCATTAGATTTAATGTTTAATAAACTTTATATTCAAACAATACTTTAATCTGGATAAGGAAGATTATGTATCTAATTGAGTTTATTTCTTTTAAAAAGGTAATATCGAAGGATGTTTACCTGGAGAGGGTTTTGGGGATCAACACCCCAGCGGCCCGGTCTGTGACCAGGCCTCGCGGTGGATCAAGGCCTGATCAACCAGGCTGTTACTGCTGGCCGCAAGTAAACCGACGTACAAACCACAACTTGGCTGATCAGGAACTGACTTTAGGTGTCTGTCCAGCGCCTTCTTGAAGACAGCCAGGGGTCTATTGGTAATCACCCTTATGTATGCTGGGAGGCAGTTGAACAGTCTTGGGCTCCTGACACTTACTGTGTTTTCTCTTAGAGTACTCGTGGGCGCCCCTGCTTTTCATTGGGAGGATGTTGCATCTCCTGCCGAGTCTTTTGCTCTCGTAGGGAGTGATTTTCGTGTGCAGATTTGGGACTAATCCCTCTAAGATTGTTCAAGTGTATATTATCATGTACTTTTCTCACTTGCATTCCAGGGAGTGCAAATCAAGGGACTTCAACCGTTCCCAGTAATTTAGGTGCTTTATCCTGCTTATACGTGCCGTGAAAGTTCTCTGTACATTCTCCAGGTCTGTAGTTTTGCCTGCCTTGAAAGGGGCCGTTAGTGTACAGCAATATTCCAGCCTAGAGAGAGCAAGCAATTTGAAGAGGATCATCATGGGCTTGGCATCCTTAGTTTTGAAGGTTCTCATTATCCATCCTATCATTTTCCTACCAGCTGTGGTAGATACATTGTTGTGACCTTTGAAAGTGAGATCCTCTGACATTATCATTCCTAAGTCCTTCACATTAGTTTTACGCTCTGTTGTGTACTTGCAATTTGTTTTATACTCCAATTCAGTTTTAATTTCCTTGAGTTTTCCAAATCGGAATAATTGAAATTTCTCTTCGTTGAGTTTCATATTGTTTTCTGCAGCCCTTTTAAAGATTTGGTTGATGTCCGCCTGGAGACTTGCGATGTCTTCGATGGATGACAATGTCTTCCAAATTCGGATGTCATCGGCAAAGGAAGACACGGTGCCGTGGCTTACATCTCTGTCTATGTCAGATATGAGGATGAGGAACAGGATGGGAGCGAGTACTGTGCCTTGTGGAACAGATTTTCACTGTAGCCTCCTCTGAGTTTACTCTGTTTATTATTGAAAATGAAAATGAAATTCTTTATTTCCTTTATCTCATAATATGTAAAGCACACAATGTGTGGTTTACATATTATGAGATATTAATTACAGAGAAAGCCACTAGCATGCCTAGGCATTTTGGGCAGACTAATCCTAATTCTTACTGACTATTCTATTCAGGTTATGGAACAGTACATTTTAATATTCATTATTGCATATTAGTGTAAAAGTTAGGTAATTAAAAAGTTTACCATTAATATGAATGATAACAGTGAGGTAGTACAGAACATATAACAGTATTACAATTAGTATAATTTAGTAATGGGAATGGTTTTGTCTCTGCTTGATGCGCTGTTTCTGTAAACGAAAGCTGCTATATTGGCAGAGTATTTCAGGCAAACTTTGGACTAACTTAAGATTAGGAATTTTATGTTTACAGTCAATTGGGTGAAATTATAAAATTAGGAAAATTACAGATAATGAAAGGAAGTCTATTTTGTTTTGGATGTGTTCATGATACTGAAGATAGCATGCGTGGTTTTCACATAGTTAACTGTAATGATGACGGGAAGAGTTGGGGAGATAAGGTGATTTTTAACGGTAGTTGAAAATGGTGGTTGAGTCAGCGGTTCTGGAGATTTCGGGCAGAGACTTCCAGATTTTTGGCTCTTTTATGTACATTGAATTTTTGTAGAGATTTAGCCGGACACAAGGAATGTCATATAGATTTTTGTGTCTTGTATCATGTGTATGGGTTCTGTTGCAACTATCAAGAAAATGTTTTAGTTCGGGATTAATATTGGAATTTATGGTTCTGTAAATGTAGGTTGTACAGTAGTAAGAGTGGATGTTGTGTACAGTGAGTAAGTTTAGGTCTTTGAAGAGTGGGGGGGGGTGTTGTCTAGCACTAGATTTCGTGATAATTCTTACTGCAGCTTTTTGTTGGGTTATTATTGGCTTTAGGTGGGTCGCTGCTGTTCTATTTGTTAGGAAGTTATAGATCTATCTATCAACTTTTCCTGTTATTCATCTATCAACTTTTCCTGTTATTCCTCTATCACGCATTTTGTGTGCTATTACACCATTACCTGGAGAGGGTTTTGGGGGTCAACGCCCCCGCGGCGGTAGTCAAACGATTACAGAAGTACATAATGGGTCCAGGGACTGGACCCCAAAGTTTTGATAGCTGAACAAGTTACAAAGGTAATGAACTAACAAGCTACAAAGGAAACGAACTCACAAGTTACAAAGGTAATGAACTCACAAGCTACAAAGGTAATGAAACATGTAAGTAAATTTACTTACTTACGTTTATACATGGTTACAATCATGAACAGATTATAAAGTAATGAACAATTCACTAGTCTACACCAGTCACAACTGTAATGAGTACTTGGTGCAAATTTTAATTGTTGGGTCACACACACACACATATACATACACACATACATATACACACACATACACACACACATATATACATATACACACACACACGCAGGGCCAGGAGCTGAGTCTCGACCCCTGCAACCACAATTAGGTGAGTACATACAACACCCTCCAGTTTTCAATCGACATGTGCATAGGACAAAATGTTAATTAATACACATACACACACACACACACACACACACACACACACACACACACACACGTGGCAATGCTTTATTTACAGGGAGCAAAGTCAGGGTATTTTTCCAGAATGGTCTGTAATATACCACTGTGGATAAAATACTTTGACATATCTTGAACATTTCTGAATGAGTTGTCTCTGAATTCATTAATTTTATCGCACTCCAGTACATAATGACCCAGAGTGTGATAATTCCTATTTGTCAGGAAGTTATAGATCCATCTACCAACTTTTCCTGTTATTCCTTTATCACGCATTTTGTGTGTTATTACACCATTGTCACAATTGTCGAAAGCTTTTGCAAAGTCTGTGTATACTACATCTGTATTTTGTTTATCCTCAACAGCATCCAGGACCTTGTGATAGTGGTCCAGTAGCTGGGACAGGCAGGAACGATCTGCTCTAAACCCATGTTGCCCTGGGTTGTGCAATTGATGGGTATCTTGCTTCTTAAAACCCTCTCAAAGATTTTTATGATGTGGGATGTTAATGCTATCGGTCTGTAATTCTTTGTAATTGCTTTACTGCCACTTTTGTAGAGTAGGGCTATGTCTGTTGTTTTTAGTGTGTGTGGGATGACCCCTGCGTCCATGCTCCCTCTCTATAGAATGCTAAAGACACGTGAAAAGGGATTCTTCCAGTTCATGATGAATAAGGAATTCCACGAGTCTGGGCCTGGGGCAGAGTGCATGGGCGTTTTATTTATTGCTTTTTCAAAATCTTGTGGTGTTAGGATAATATCAGAGATTTTTTAATTAACCAAATTTTGAATCTCGGTCATAAAAAAATGGTTCAGATTATTGACTCTTAACTGGTTAACGGCTCGCTAAACGCTGAATCATATTGGGACTTTAGTATTTCACTCATTTCTTTGGTGTCATCTGTGTAAGGCCCATCTCGCCTGTGCAGGGGTCCAGTACTGCGTGTTGTTTTTGCCATAGATTTTTCATAAGAAAATAAATATTTTGGGTGTCTTTCAATTTCATTTATGGGTTTAAGTTCTTCCTGGGTTTCTTGTCTTCTGTATGATTCCTTAACCTTAAGTTTGATATTTGCTATTTCTCCGACCAGTGCCTCCTTTAGTATCACAGGTATACTGGCCCCTCTCAGTAACTCTGTGATTCTTCGCCTTTACCTGTATAAGGAGCGTCTCTCTCTAGCTTACATCTTCTCTACTTTTTTTTTTATCTTAAAGAATATGCCTTGAGCAGACCTTAAGTGTTATTTAGGATATCCTCCCAACTTGTTTCAGTTAGGACATGGTTGACTTGATCCCACTGTATGTTTTTGTTATTGAAGTTAAATTTGGTGAAGGCTCCCTCATAACTGATCACCTTTTGCTGGTCAGGATCCCTGCGCATGCATGTCTGTACCTTTATTATGTTGTGATCTGAGTGAATTGTTTTTGATACTGTTATATTTCGTAAGAGATCATTATTATTAGTGAAGATGAGATCCAGTGTATTTTCCAGTCTCGTTGGCTCTATTATTTGCTGGTTTAAGGTGAATTTGTTGCAGAGATTTAATAGCTCATGTGTGTGTGAAATTTCATCTGTGCTGCCTCCTGGGTCTTCTCTGCTAAAACATTATTTGCTACATTCCTCCACTTTAGGTGTCTGTTATGTTATTTTCCCTTTACTTATCATCAAGGTTCTCACTACATGTTCTAGTATGGGTTATTTAAGGTCTTAGGGTAAAATGATACTTACATTCATGATTAGCTGTTGTACCTGAAAGAAAGCTTTCACCAGCCTTCTCCATGGGTTATTTAAACCACCATGTTATACAAAAATATATATTAAGTTGTATTTACAGGTATATTACACCAATCATGTGCACAACATGTGACCCATAGCAGAAACAAGATCCACTTGCCACAATTAACACTCATTTCCTCAGCATTTCTTTAACTCTCAGTGTCTTGAAACACTGTAAGTCACAGAATATCATGGTAACATCGATCTACAGCACACCTCTTACTTCTTGGACACTCACTCTGCCCAGAAAACAAAGTTAAGGTAAGAGAAAGACACCATACCATCTTACTGCAGCCATCTTGGGCAGGAGGGGGGTATGCAGCCAGGCTACCCCCCATCTCCAACATAAACAAAAGCAAAAACCTATCGTCTTGCACATCCTCCCACATGTATCCACAATACATCTTATTTACTTACAATGATACATGCAACTTATAAACTACTTATTTAAATGTGTGTATTTATAACCTATTATATTGAGAAAATCAGGTTAATTCAGCCTCTTTAAGTCTTAAGGGTGGCCTAACCTCAAAACATTTAAGCAGTAATTCTGATTAATTCAATATAATTAGGTATTCATGTTACTTAATTACAACAAAACATGCTGGGTTCCATAGCCCCATAACAAGTCCATAACACCCCATAACAGTGTCTTAAGTTGAAATCACCCAATAGCAAGATGTCTGGGGAAGGACCTGGAGGTGGACAAGATTGTTCAACTGCCTCCCAGCATACATCAGGGGGATTACCAACAAACCCCTGGTTGTCTTCAAGCAGGCACTGGACAGGCACCTAAAGTCTGTACCTGACCAGCCAGGCTGTGGTTTGTACGTTGGACTGCGTGCGGCCAGCAGTAACAGCCTGGTTGATCAGGCTCTGGTCCAACATGAGGCCTGGTCACAGACCGGGCGGCGGGGGCATTGACCCCTGAAATTCTCTCCAGGTAAACTCCAGGTAACACACATCAGGTGTCCATTCTGAATGTAACACACCTGGAGTATACCTGGAGAGAGTTCCAGGGGTCAACACCCTGCAGCCCGGTCTGTGACCAGGCCTATGTTGATCAGAGGCTGATCAACCAGACTGTTACTGCTGGCCGACCAGTCCAACGTACGACCACAGCCTGGCTGTCAGGTCACTTAGGTGCCTGTCCAGTGCCTGCTTGAGCAGCCAGGGTTTGTTGGTAATCCCTGATGTATGCTGGAGGCTGTTGACAGTCTTGGCCCCTGACACTTATTGTGTTGTCTCTCAACGTTCTAGTGGCATCCCTGTTTTTCATTGGGGGGATGCTACATCGCCTGCCGAGTCTTTTGCTTTCGTAGGGAGTGATTCTCGTGTGCAAGTTTGGTACTAATCCCTTGAGAATTTTCCACATGTATATAATAATGTATCTCTCCCGCCTGCGTTCTAGGGAGTACAGGTTTAGGAACTTCAAGCGTTCCCAGTAATTGAGGTGGTTTATCGCAGTTATGCGTGCCGTGAGGGTTCTCTGCACATTTTCTAGGTCAGCAATTTCACCTGCCTTGAAAGGTGCAGTTAGTGTGCAGCAATATTCCAAGGAGTTGGTAGATTTTCCAGAATGTGGTCAATTTTCAAAAGTTGTTCCTGGAATTGTTGGGATGATGCACCAGGAGACTTGTATTCAATCACAATGACAAGGTTTATGTTTTCAGTCTTCATTGCCAAAACTTCAACTACATCGTTTGAGGTGTTTAGTAGTTCCAAGGAGATGAACGACTGTTACATACAGGCCAACCCCTCCCTTGTTGCTTGTTTACTCTGTCACTTCTGAATAGGTTATAACCTGGGATCCATATTTCGTTGTCAAAATGATCCTTTATATGTTTCTCTTTGGTGAATAGGGATGTTACATCAAGGCTGGAGAGTTTCTTGTTCCTGATGTTGATGTTGTGAATGCGATTGAGAAGGTCACCAGAGTGTTTGAGATGTGCTGGACTGATGGTGCCCAAACGTTTGGAGAGGTGTTTAGCGAGAATGCCTGAATGCACTATCAGTCCAGCACATCTCAAACACTCTGGTGACCTTCTCAATCGCATTCGCAACATCAACTTCAGGAACAAGAAACTCTCCAACCTTGATGTAACATCCCTATTCACCAAAGTACCTACTATACAAGCTATTGATCTCTTGCGCAGGAAAATTGACGATTCACTTGATCTTCCTCTTCCAGCCAGCGATTTCATCGACCTTGTTGAACTGTGTGTGGGCTTTACATGTTTCTCTTTCGAAAATCAACTCTTTCAGCAAACTTTTGGACTACCCATGGGATCACCACTTAGTGCCGTCCTTGCGAACCTATATATGGAACATCTGGAAGCCGAGCGTTTTTCCACTATTATTCCCTTTTCTGTCACCTGGCTCCATTATGTTGACGACATTCTCATCATTACTCCCAGACACTTCAACATTCAAGCTCTCCAACACAAGCTCAACCAGGTCAAGCCATCAATCCAGTTCACACTAGAAGAAGAAGTCGACAACTCCCTTCCATTCCTTGATGTTCTTCTCTGCAAAGCTGACCATGAACTTCATTTTAAAGTCTATCGAAAACCTACCAACCAACACGATCTTCTCCACTTCTACTCTCACCACGACACCACGACTAAACTTAGTGTAATTATAGGTTTTTTCCTGCGCGCACTCAGAATCTGCAGCAGTGAGTTCCTTGAGGAAGAATGCTCCCTTATTGAGCAAGTTTTTTCTAAACTTCACTATCCTCATCACTTCATTAGAGACTGCAGACGACGGGCATTAAACATCTTCAACACACCCAGAGAAGATACTGCCGAGAAAAGATACATAGTCCTCCCCACCAACTCCATTGCCAAACACGTTTCGAACATTTTTTCCAATACCTCATTCCGAGTATCTACCTCCACATCCACCACCATCAAGGACATTACCAGTAACAGACAGGACAAGCTTCAATCCACTGCAGGGGTATACACAATTCCTTGTGTTATGTTATTTTCCCTTTACTTATCATCAAGGTTCTCACTACATGTACAAGTATGGGGTTATTAAAGGTCTTAGGGTAAAATGATACTTATAGGCTAAAATGATACTTACTCATGCTTAGCTGCTTTATCTGAAAACTTCTGCCCTCTCCATGGGTTATTTAAACCACCATGTTATACAAAAATATATATTCATGGATAAACATATATACAGATCTTACACTCATAATAATGTACAATACCATATCAGTCACATGGTGGTTCACCTCCACTCTTAACACCCAATTTTCTCCACATCACTCCTACCCTCAGTGTTTTGATACACAGGAATAACAGGGGATGGTGGCACCTTCACTGTAACTTATAATCCTTACCCCTCTTCAAGGGGGGCTCCTTGCTGTGGTGAAGAGACTCTTTTTTTCTGAGGAATTGGACATTTTGGTCTTGTTCCTCAGACCGAACCTAATTATTCCCCAATCCCCCCTTCCTTTTCCCATTTTCCCCATCCTCCCTTTTTTCCCTTTCCTCCTCATCCCTCCCTTATTTCCTTCCAATTTTACCCTGGGAGCTTCCCTCCACAGGCATTCTAGTTCCTAGGTAGGGAAAGGGTATCATGGTCCATCCATTCCGTTGAGGTCCTTGGCGGTGGTGTGTTTGCCATGGAATCTGGATCGCCTGGGGATGTCCGATCCTCTCGGTCTCCCGGGGATGGCCTTGGTATCTTTCCGGCGACGGGTGTTCTCTGGAGGCCACCTTTTAGATTCCGGGGGTGGTGGATAGTCGCTGTGTGATATCCGGCCGCTCTCTTTTGTCCGCCGAGGTGGCTCGGTGGATGTGTGGTTTACTGGCATGAAGGGTAGGGTATGGCATGGGTTCCATGCAGCATCTGCACTACTTGCAGTGTTGAGGTCCTCTTGGGCGCAGAGGGGATTACGCCCTTTCATTCCTCCTAGGAGCTATTCCTCCACGTCCCCTTTTTTATTCTTTTTTATTTTTATTTTCTTTTCTTCTTTCTTTTTTTTTCTTAAAAATAAAAAGAAAGAAGTAACCTAACCATGGCTGACTCAATCCATGAACCCAATGCCCCCAGGCCCCTTCCTAATACCGCACCTAGTTCTGACCCTACCTCGTTAACGGACAACTCTTCGGACAACTCTAATACCCCTGTACCTCTTGCTGGTGCTGGTTCGTCACCTGCTTCAGGTACCGGGGTTCCGACTGGCCCTTATGACATATCTGACCTTCGCTCTTCTCTGACCTTGATTCCGGCTTCTCCCTCGACGGTGCGGCAATTTTTGGATCGCTCGCCCGTCACCCATCGGACCACCCCCGTCAGAAATGACCAGCACATCGTGCACTCCCCTTAAACACTTTGTTTCACACTACTCAATGGACAAAGTTTTTTACTCTAAGACCGACTACTCCAACTACCTATCTTTCATCATAGTATTGGTAAAGCTCTCCTACACCATGTGAGTAAAGATATCTCATTTCACGCTCTCAAGAGCGGCACTCACATCACGG